>JADRCD010220380.1:36120-57371 GCA_019843815.1 Montemys delectorum
TTTTTTTTTTTTTTTTTTTTTTTTTTTTTACCTCTTGGAGTTACTTCCCAGGCACTTAGCGGCACAAGATGTTGCAAACCAGTGGGGAGAAGGGGAAGGCTATGTGCTCTGGTCCCAAAGTCAGGGGAGGGGTGTGGACAGTTAGCGCCAGGGCCGGAGCTCCAGGCCGGGACGGTGTAGCCGCGCACGGGGCGCTGGCTGACTGCTCTCGGACCGCCCCGTTACTCGGGCGTTACAATGGCGACCGCGGGGCTCCCCGGACCTCCCGATCTCGGCCCCCTTCCCCCTACCGCTCACTGGCTGCTCTGCTACATGTGACTAAACAAAACCCCCAAGTCCGGAGCCCGGCTCAGCCCCTTTGTGTCCGCCACCGGATCCGCCGCCGCCGCAGCGGAAAGGCGCCCCCCCGCCCGCCTCCGAGTCCCGCCCCGCGGCGGCCGCCGCCGCTCACCTAAGGTTCCGCGGCCCCCCGCGGCCGCCGCCTCCCGGACCCCGCGGCCCGGGCTCCTTGTGCAGCAGCAACTCCGCCTCCTCGGCAGCAGCCGCCATCTTAGCCTGTGCGGCAAAACGCGTCCTTTCCGAGGGTTGGGAGCCAGCCTAGGGCGTAGCTCCCCGGGCCCGAGCGCCGCAGGCCGGATCCCCCCACAACTTCTTCCGCCACCCTCAGTCCCGCCACCGCCTCAGCCCGGACGTCCGAAACGCAGCCGGGGCCTGGGCTAATCCGACCAAATAAGACCCCCGAACTCACAGTTTGGTGCCGTGTGCGTCAAACCGGGGCGACGTTGGAAGCGCGCGGCGTCCCCGCGTCACACGCCGCTCTGTACGCTACTCAGATCCAACGGCCCCCTCCGTTCCCCGCTTCTCGCCTCCGGCCTGGGTTCCCACGGCGCAGGCGCGCGGCTTTCCCGCCTCTGCCTGGCCGCGGGCCGCCGGGGGAGGCCAGCGAGGCGCGCCCGTGCGCTCAGGCCGCAGGAGCTCTCGTGCCAGTCAGACCCACGGGGGGCGGCAGAAACACTGCACCGCGGCTCTCCCGTGCCAAAACCGAACAAGGTCACCTCCCCCAGCGGTGACCTAACCACTCCGGAGGAGGTTCCCGCCCCAAAGTAGGCACGCTCCAAATATGGTGGCGACCAAACTCTGCAAGACCCAAGTACCAGGGATCCCTAGGCCCTTTAAGGTGGACTAGGCCCATCTCTGGGGTCTGCAATCGCTCCTTTGCCAAAATCCCGTTCCTTTTTTCTGCTGTTGAAAGAACTATCAACGTATATCAGGCCTACCTTGGAGTACTGGCACAGTCAGGTTTTCTGATGTTAAACGTAGTGGCCAAAGCATCAGGTGTAGAAACTCAGTTACCCAGTCAAGGCACCCAGAAAGAAGCCCCAGATTTGGGTCCCTTGGACTCTGCGAGGGCAGATTCCGCACTGAGGAACATGCCTTGATTGTCCAAATTGGAGTCAGGCAGAGACGTCTGAAACGCTGGTTAACTCTTCAGGTAATCAATAGATTCCCCAGAGGGTCTTCTAAATCTCCCTTTTAACAAGCATTCAGCCATAGGCTTCTGAGGGAAGTAGCGCGCTAATTAGAGGTATTCGCTTTGCTTTTGAACTGAGCCAACAAGTTCCTAACCTGTTGAAGGTGAACTAAACGTTCTAGAATACTCTAATGGTCCTGCCTTATTAAATTCTTTGGTTTCGCTGAACTTTCTTCTCATGAACAACTTTTAAAAGTTTTTATTAAGCCGGGCGGTGGTGGCGCACGCCTTTAATCCCAGCACTTGGGAGGCAGAGACAGGCGGATTTCTGAGTTCAAGGCTAGCCTGGTCTACAGAGTGAGTTCCAGGACAGCCAAGGCTCTACAGAGAAACCCTGTCTCCAAAAAAAAAAAAAAAAAAAAAAAAAAAAAACAAATAAATGCGTGTCCATTTTCAGCCAATTGCTTGGGAGAGATGCACTTTAGAGACTTACTTGTATCTCTTGAGTATGAGTTTTGCTTGAATGTGTGGCTGTGCACCACTTGCTTCATGCCTGGTACCACAGAGTCCAAATGAGCCTCTGGAGGGCCCTGAGACTGGAGCTGCCGATGACAGGCCATCATGTGGAAGGTGGGACCTGAACCTGAGTCCTCAATAGGCACATCAAGTACTCTTAACCAATGAGCCATGTCTCTAGCCCCACAAGGTCTGTTAATCTGTAGAACTCAAAGGCCAATCACCTGGAAACAAGCCTTTTACCCAGGAGTCTTCAGGGCACATTGCAGATATATAAAATATATTGATGTATAGGATCTCCAGGTATTGTGTGTGTGTGTGTGTGTGTGTGTGTGTTCAGATTATATAAAGTGTTGAATAAATGAGTTTCCATAGTTCTAACAAAAGAATCAACTTTCAACTTAGTAGGGAGTGGGGAAGTAAATAAATAAATAAATAAAGCTTTTAAAATTATAAACGCAATCTCTCCTGAGGGCCAGGCATTGTGGTAAGTGCCTTTATTCCCTGGCTCTAATTGGAGGCTAGCCTGGTCTATAAAGAGACTTCCAGAATAGATAGGGCTACACTAAGAAATCCTGTTGAGAAAAATAATAGTAAATGAATAATTAACCTCATAAAACAGTGGAAAGTAGTATGCAAATACTTACTATAAAATATACCTAAAATTTAATATGAACTAGGGAGATGGCCCAGGAGGCAAAGAACACTGTTCAATGTGAAGACTAGATGGCATTCAGATTCCAGAACTCTTGTAGAAGCTGGAAGGACGTAGCATCAGGTCTGTAACTGTAGCCCATAAGACTCAGAGACAGTGATCCCTGGAGCAAGCTGGATAGCGAGACTTGTTAGATCTTCAAACTCTAGGTTCAGCAAGAAACACTGCTGAATACATGAAATAGAAAGCAGTCAGAAATGTCACATCAACCTCGGGACTCCACAGGCATGACCAATCAAGTAGACATCACACCACCCTTGGGACTCCCAGGCATGCATGTATGCAGGTGCACCCCTCCACATACATGTAGTCACTCAAACACATTTAGTGCCCTCTTTTGCATCTCAAAAGCAGATGCTGAGAGAGGAAACCCTGGGCGAGGGAACCTTACACATAGAACATTGAAGCAATGCGTAGAGAAGGAGCTGTTTGTTTTGTATCATTCAGAATACCACCAGGAAACAATTTAAGAGAGGAAAGGGCGGTTCTTGGCTCGCAATTTTAGTCTATGGTTAACTGGCTCCACTGCCAGATCAGAGAATGGCAGAAACTCGGTGCAAAGTCACCAGTCACTGTCAGAAAAACTAGCCATCACATCAGATCCAGAAAGCAGAATGAATGAAAAAAATGGGGTCAGAGTCGAGATCTACTCTTCCAAGGGACACTCAGTGACCTGATTCACCCAATGAGACCACATCAGTATCAATAATGCCTTCAATTTGTGAATTATCAGTAACTACTACTGATGTTAATCTTCATGATCCAATCATGGCCCAAAGGCCTATTGGCTGGGGACAAGCCTCTGCTTCATGAGCCATCTGGGAGAATTCAGATTTAAACCCTAACAAAGCACAAGAAAACAAATGAAAGGACAGGGGGGGAAAAAAAAAGATGAAACAAGAGAGTAACACCGCAGTAGAACAGCTTGGTGTTAGGACAGCTGGCTCCAAATTTCAGTAGTATAACAACAGTAAACTTGTTCAGACAGTACTCCTCCTCTGCAGTAAGATGGAAAGGGAGAGGAGGCCACGGAGCAGTTATTCAGGGAATAATATATACATCAGACACTGGCAGAAAACACTTCTCAGTTTCTGTAGTCAGCAATCCAGGCACGTGGCCCCACTCACTGAAAGACAGACTCAAGAATGTAGTTTATTCTAGTCCACCAAGGTAAATGGAAAAAGTAAAGTTCCTAAGTAAATGTAGCAAAGGTCTCGTGAAAGATAGGAGTGTCCAGAGTATGTGTAAGGTCAAGGTGGTAAGTTCTACAACATGAATGGCTCATTCCAGTGCAATGGTTCTCGTAATAAATAAAAGGCAGAGAAGAAGAGGGAGAGAGAGAGAGACTATCAATTATAGAAAGTTGATGTGGTGGTTTGAATAAGAGTGGCCCCCATAGACTCATATATTCAAAAGCTTGGTCACCAGGAAGTGTCACTACCTGAGAGGGATTGGTAGGTGTGGTCTTGTTGAAGTAGGTATGGCCTTGTTAGAGGGAGTGTGTCACTGGGTGTGGGCTTTGGGGTTTCCAAAACCTAAACCAGTCACAGTATCGCTCTCTTCCTGCAGTCTACAGATGGACCTAGATGTAGAGCTCTCAGCTCCTTCTCTAGCACCGTGTCTATCCGCACACTGCCATGCTTCCCGCCGTGATGGTAATGAACTAAAACTTGGAAACTGTAAGCAAGGCCCAGTTAAGTGCATTGTTTTGTAAGAGCTGAGGTGGCCATGGTGTTCCTTTACAGCAATGGAACACCAGCTAAGACAGCTGATAAGACCAAGCCATAGACTCACACAACTGAGAGACAAAGAGAAAGTTAAAGGTAAATAGCCAGAGGTTCTTTACATCTAAGCAGCCAGGCTTCTCCTGGTTAAGAGCAACCCCTAGAACACTTTCACCAAAATTCCACACACATAGAACTTGACACATGACTTTGTTTTTTTTTTCCAGTCAAAGATTCCAAATATTCTATATTTTCTTGACATCTGTCAAAGGGGGGGAAAGGTATCTGTAATTTCAGCTATCCTATCTGCTTTATTCAGAAAAAGTGTAAAATAGTATGCCAGTAAATTGGATCAAATGAACCGATTTTCCTTGTAATCAAAAACGGAGATACCACTGAACAAATATATTCTTTTAACTACACAACAATAAGTCCTCCTTCCCCCCTGTCTTTCTCCTTCCCTCCCTTTCTCTTTCTCCTTCTCTCTCTCCTTCCCTCCCTCCCTCTCTCCCTCTCCTTCTCTCCCTCCCTCTCCTTCCCTCCCTCCTTCTCTCTCTTTCTTCTTCCCTCCTCTCCCTCTCCTCCTCTTCCTCTCTCCCTCATCTTCTCTTGACTCTCTGCAGATGCCCTTTCTTTCTTTCTCTTCCCCTCTCTGTCTCTCCCCTGGCGACTTCCCTAGCCTCCATTCTTGGAGTCAGTGAACTCTCCAGAGAGCAGCTTCTCAAAAACCCGCCTCTAACATATTCTAATATATTATATTCTAATCTGGCTTGGATTGGCTTGTTTCACTGGCGGGGGGGGGGGGGGGGGGTGGGGAAATAACCTAATAATCAGTTCACTTGATTCTTTCAACTTTATTTTTACGTTCTTGTATATAAATGTTTGTCTGTCACATACATGCTGGTGCCTGTGAAGGTCAGAAGAGGGTGTTGGATCCCCAGGAACTGGAGTTAGAGATTACTGTGAGCCACTCTGTGGGTGCTGGGAACTAAACCTGTGTCCTCTGCAAGAGCAGTAAGTGTTCTTGCTGATGAGTCACCTCTCCAACCCCCTCCCTCCTGTAGCCCTGGAGTTCTGACACTACAGGCAAACACCACCGCACTGACACAGTGCTGAAGATCAACCACTGAGCTACAACCTCACTCCCAGGACGATTTATTTTTGCCCTAAGAAATAAGTCTTCCTGGAGGGCGGTGGTGGTGCACGCCTTTAGTCCCAGCACTTGGGAGGCAGAGGCAGGCAGATTTCTGAGTTCAAGGCCAGCCTGGTCTACAGATCGAGTTCCAGGGCAGCCAAGGCTACACAGAGAAACCCTGTCTCAAAAAAATCAAAAGTAAAAGAAAAGAAAAGAAGAGAAAAGAAAGAAAAGAAATAAGTCTTCCACATGACAAATTCATAAAGCAAGACTCATTAATTACAAACCTTTCCCAAAGTTTTACAATGTAGCCTCAAGATGAGGAATTCTGACACAATAGGTCGTTTCTCTTTAGGCATTTATCTTCAAGACTTTTTATAAATATCCATAAAGACAAGTGATGAGACCCATGCAAAGTAGGGCCAAGGATAATTAGACTAGGAAGTCTAGGCAAGCCGGGCAGGGACTTCATCGTGGACACTCTGGAGGCACAAGGGGGTCAGAAACACAGGGCGTGACCTCAGAGAAGGGAGAAGGAGGTAAGGCCCACACAGGGCCAAGGAGACAACCCACTGACCTTTACCAGCTGCCTAGGATAAGTTCTAATCAGAAACCAGTGCCCCAGCAAGTCATGGAGGTGACAGTAACGTAGACGCCACTGTCTTCAGGGGGAAAGGGCCAACAGAGCCACACTCTTCTTGCTTTGTCTGGTTGGGTTTTTGTTGTTGTTGTTGTTGTTTTGTTTGTTTGTTTTGTTTTGTTTTTTGACACAGGGTTTCTCTGTGTGGCCCTGGCTGTCCTGGAACTCACTCTGTAGTCCAGGCTGGCCTTGAATTCGGAGATCCACCTGCCTCTGCCTCCCAAGTGCTGGGATTAAAGGCGTGCGCGCCACCACCACCTGGCTTTTGCTTTGTCTGTTTTAAAAACACTCCTGCAGTATTCTGCTTCCAAATCATGGGCTTTGTACCATCTGGATTGCTACGGAAAGCAGCCTGACTACAACTGAGGTAAGCACACGAACACACACCCGGGACGTGCTGGGAGCACTCTAATTTCTCGGTGTGCTCAGTACTTCCAGCTACCTATCCATCCATCCATCCATCTATCATCCATCTATCCATCCATCCATCTAGCTAGCTATCATTTATCTGTCTATCATCTATGTATTATCTATTATCTGTGTTTGATCTGTCTGTTGGTCAGTCTATCTGTCTATCATCTGTCTGTCAATCTATCATCTATCTATTAACTGTATTTCATCTGTCTGTGGGTCAGTCTGTCTGTCAATCTATCATCTATTCATCTCTCTATCTATCTGTTGGTTAGTCTGTCTGTCTGTCTATTGCCTATTGTCTGTTTGTGTGTCTATGTGTCTGTCTGTCTACCATCTCTCTCTTTCTCTACTCAGGACCTCATGCAAATGTTTTATCACTGAGGTACATCCTACCCTTTAATTTTGTGTTTAAATGACATGTGAAAAATGACATGTGAAATGACATGCTTAAATAACATGTGGAAAACTTAAAAACTATACATATTAATAGAGTGCCATGTGATGTTTTGATATATGAATGCATCACAGAATGCTTATATCAAATGCTTAGTCATCTCAGGAGTGGTCAGATGGCTTAGCAATTAAGAGTGCTTGCTTCTCAGTCATGAGGACAGAGTTCAGATACCAGCACCCTTGTGTCAAGCTGGGCATGTGACACATGGCTTTAATAGTAGTTCCTATGACTCCAGAAGAATTGCTGGCACTTGCTAGCTTAGCTGAGAGAAACGTGAACTCCAGGGTTAGGAAGAGACTCTGACTGAGTGGAGAGTGATTCACAGGGATGCTTGACATCCACTTCTAGTCTCTGTGGGCACAGGCACACATGTGTACACATACTGTCACACAGAGAGCTATGCAGAACACGATCATTAGGTAAATTCTGTATTTATCTCCTTATGCATTTATCGTTTCTTACAGGTTTTTGAAATACAAATCACATTAATACCTACAATCACTTTACTGTGCACAGCAGAGCTTCTGATTCCTAAGTTAGTGTCTCTACATCAAGCTTCTGCCATGGCTTCCTACCTCAGCACTCCATCTCAGATCATCACTTTGACAGCACTCTTCTAATGTCTGCAGCTTTTGTGTTTGCCATATTAGTTAGACTGTGCAATGCTTGTCTTTCTGAGCCTGGCTGCAATAGAAGAGTACAGATGTTTCTTCAATATTTTGATTTTCTCTTTGTTGTAGTGCAGACCTGAGAGGTTGTAGAAACATTAGGAGATGGGGCTTTTTGAAAGAAGCAGGTTATTATTATTATTATTGTTACTATTATTGTTACTATTATTACTATCATACATTTGAGAGCTGTCTTGGGACCCCAGGGTGGGTGTCTGCTGTCTTTGCATCATGAGCTGAGCAGTCTTCTTCTGCCTCCTTCTGCCTCTGACATGCGATGTCCACAACTGAGCCAAGCCACCGTGGGCTGAGAACTCTGAAGCCGTCAACCAAAGTAAGCCTTGCTTCTCTCCTCTTTATAAGGCTCTGCTGTTTTGTTTGTTTATGAGCAGTTTATTAAATACACTACAACAGGGTGGAGGGAAGGGCCCGGGCACCAGCTCAGACGCTGCCTGCAGCCAGTCCTTTCTCTCTCTCTCTTTTTTAAAAAAGATTTCTTCACTGTAGCTGTCTTCAGCCACCCCAGAAGAGGGCATCAGATCCCATTATGCTGGTTGTGAGCCACCACGTGGTTGCTGGGATTTGAGCTCAGGACCTTCGGAAGAGTAGTCAGTGCTCTTAACCACTGAGCCATCTCTCCAGCCCCCTGCCCTTTCTCTTTTTATTTTAAATTTTTTTTAATTTTATTTATTTATTTATTTATTTATTTTGGTTTTTTTGAGACAGAGTTTCTCTGTGTAGCCTTAGCTATCCTGGAACTCACTCTGTAGACCAGGCTGGCCTCAAACTCAGAAATCCGCCTGCCTCTGCCTCCCAAGTGCTGGGATTAAAGACATGCGCCACCACCGCCCGGCCAGTCCTTTCTCTTTTAAAGATAACTTTCTTCGGCATTTGTCACAGCAATAGGAACATAACCAACAACAAAACTCAGACAAAACACTAAGTTTTTTCTATGGCTCCATATAAATATTAGGACATTTTACTAGTTCTTATGAAAGCTTAGTGTCTTAGTGGGAGTCACATAGTCAGTGTTGAAATTGCTGGTCATTGGGACTAACGAGATGACTCAGTGGGTAAGAGCACTGACTGCTCTTCCAAAGGTCCTGAGTTCAAATCCCAGCATCCACATGGTGGCTCACGACCACCTGTAATGAGATCTGATGCCCTCTTCTGGTGAGTCTGAGACAGCTACAGTGAATTACGCCAGAGTGAGCAGGGCCGGAGTGAGCGGGGCTGGCAGAGGTCCTGAGTTGAATTCCCAGCAGCCACACGCATGATGGTTCACATCCATCTGTACAGCTACAGTGTACTCATACACATAAAATAGATAAAGTAAATCTTAAAAAAAAATGTTAAAAAGAAATTGCTAGTCATCAGACCTCCCAAGAGCACAGTCTACTGTGCCTGCTTTCTGTTGTTCTTCGGTTTTGCTTTGTTTTGCTTTACTTTGTTTTAAGATAGGGAGTCACTATATAACCCTGGCTGGCCTGGAAATTACAGAGATTCCTCTTCCTCTCCCTCCTGAGTCCTGAGATAAAAGTTGTGTGCACAACCTCTATTGATTTGTGTGTCTATGTCTTTCTCTCTCTCTCTCTGTCTCTGTCTCTGTCTCTGTCTCTGTCTCTGTCTCTCTCTCTCTCTCTCTCTCCCTTCCTTCCTTCCTTCCTTCCTTCCTTTAAGACAGGGGTTCTCTCTATAGCCCTGGCTGTCCTAGAACTCACTCTGTAGACCAGGTTGGCTTTGAACTCACAGAGATCCTCCTGCTTCTGCCTCCTGAGTGCTGAGATTAAAGGCTGTACTGCCATGCCTAGCCTACATAGTCTACATATTTTAACTTCAGGTACTTAAAACCCGTGTTGTCTCCTGTTAAGTATCTTTCCCATCCTGCAGGCTATGTGCAGTGGCCACTGTGAGCCTTTGCTGGAAATGACTCTCCTGCGTCACTAAAACAGTCCCATCACTGTTGGCCAGCAACCTGCAGAGCCTCAGCTGTGCCAAAGCCAGAGCAGGGCCCTTAGTCCAAGCGCTTCTTTTCCTACACTATTCTACAAATGTTTGCATATGAAGCATCAGGGCCCACCATTTCAACCAAACATCCCTCCTCCCAGAGAGGCTTTCCTCCTGCCTCACACTCACACTGCATTCTGTGCTTCTTGTTGCATTTGCTCACCTCATGTGACAGTCAATCCCACAAGACTTGAAAAAAAAAAGGGCTCCAGGAATTCAATTCCAGAAAGTATGAAGTCATTCTGTCGTGAGATTAATGACGTGGCTGGAGTAAGCCTGCAGAGCTGCAAAGTGAATTCTAAATCTACACTCATATCCACAGACAAAAGCAGCTCCCAGCCCCAGGCAGCAAAGCCTCTTCTAACAGTCACAGTGGCAAATTCCGAGACTCATGGCTTCCCAGAATACAGAAACCGAGTGATGGACGTAGACCTCAAACGAGTAACTGTTGCCACTTCTTCCAAGGCTCAGGGAACGTGGTGGGAGAAAGGGCCGGAAGTATGTAAGGGGAGACGCTGAAGAGTTTGCAATACTACTGTCTAGATTTCAAACAAGTACTAAAATCATTAACTCACATCAACTGTAGTCATCTGCCTGGACCAACACAAGACAGTCGGGGGTGGGGGTGCTACACAGAGCCCTTTACAGCTGAACTATTAGCAATCAATAGATTCTAGGAGTGGAAGAATCAGTTTTTACTTGTGTGTTCTCTGGGGCACACCAGGCTGCAACAGATGGCTCTAAAGCACCCCCCCCCCATTACGCAAATGGGCCTGGTTAATCTTCAGGGAAGAGTATCACAGAATGAAACAAACCAACATGAATGTGCCAGAGAGTATTGGGCAGGGAGAGGGTCAACATGTGGTCAGTATGTAGGATGTACATGTGTGAAATTGTTATGTATAATTATATATATATATATATATATAAATATTGAGAGTGGGTTTTACAAATTAAAGTGAAGCTTAAGTTAAAGGGAAAAAACCTTGTTTTAGGACAGAGTTTCATGTTCCTCAGACTGAGCCTCCAACTCCCGAGCCAGCACCTTGGTTTATGTGGTTCTGAGGGTTGAATCCAAGAATCTGTGCATGCTACACAAGCACTCTACCAACTGAGCTACACCCCTAACCTTTGGTTAAAGATGGCTGCTAGGCTGGAGAGATGGCTCAGTGGTTAGGAGCTCACACTGCTCTTGCAGAGGATCAGAGTTCAATTCCCATAACCATTTGTAACTCCATTACCCAGGGATCCAACCCCTTCCTCTGGCTTCTGTACCCACTGCACATGCATATACAAACTCACACTCAGACAAACATATATGCAAATAACTTTTAAATGATAATTTTTTCATTTCACTCACAGTTTGGATAACAGATTGTTAGGAAGCTAGCATATCACATAATTCATTATTATGCATCAAATGGAAGTGACAGGTTAATTTATCCCTTTATCTTCTCAGAAGAGGGATGTCAGAGGCTGAAACTTCAGCTTAATGGTACTCAGCTCCTAAAGTTCCTGGGTTCAATCCCAGCAATCCCAGCAATAGACAGCGACAGAGAACAAATACAAGCGTGTTTGGAGCATCGTAGGAAATCCTACACGAGATGACTCTGGCTGGGAATCTAGTGTCTTATGGTCACCTAGTTGACTGTCAATTTGCTGTCCAAAAAGGTACAGCAGAAGTGAATTAGAAGCCATCACCTAAGGACAAAGGTGTACGTTCATTCATATTCTACAGGCCTGTCCTCCTAGGGCAGCCTCCATCTTATGAATTTAGCTGTGCCTGACTTGCTTACTGTGAGCTCTTATAAGCCGGGCCAGCGTAATTCTGCCCCAATTGCGGAGTGGCCTGGTTTTAGGAAAGGGCTAGAGTAAATAGTATGCAGGGAAGAGTAGAGGGAACTCTCTCTCTCTCTGCCCCTCACAGGAAGCCACTGAGCAGAAGCCACCGTGCTGGATGCTGACCTCCTGGTGTAGCTACTTAGATAAGCACATGCTCCTCCCACAATCTCTCACCGAGAGAGCTTCTCACTGGCTCCCCAAAGGGGAACTGTTTGTCAACCCGACAAGAAACTGAGGTGTATATTTTACATACCAAAGCAGATGTTGCTTCAAGGGTCTCCCAGCATCCTTCAGTCCCTATCTGGCATACCCTGCTCCCAACCCTGAACTTTTCAGCCCAGGGGCTGGGCTGCCCTTGCCCCAGAGGCTCTTCCAAATAATCAGACATTTTCTCTTCTCTTATGAGTCCCTTTTCTCTCTCTCTTCCTCTCCCCCTTTCCCCATGGCGACTTCCCTGGCCTTAGTCCTTGGGACCAGTGAATTCTGGAGAGCAGCTTCCCAATAAACCTGCCTTTAATATAACTTAATCTGGTTTAAATTGGCTCATGTCACTGGTAACCTATCTGGATCCTTGGCGGAATCAAACAGTGTTTTGTTGTTAGGATCTTATTGGTGGGAGATAGTCAGTGCTTAGTGCCTCTCCTCCTACCACATCCCTACTCTGGGAGAAAACTCTTGAAACAGTATTCTTTCCTATTCAGTTGTTAGCCAAAAAAAGAAAAAAAGAAAGAAAAAGAAAGAAAGAAAGAAAGAAAGAAAGAAAAGAAAAGAAAGAATGAAGGAAAAAGAGAAAATGCTCAAACATATCAAAACACATAAGGGCTGGTTCTTTTACTAAGGAAGAAACCAAGGCGAGCCCTACGGGTTGGGAAGATAAATTGGCCCGTTCCGCAGCCTGCTTTGGAAATGAGTAGCGGTGGCTGATCTAGCTAATATGAGAAGAATGTTGGAAGGAACTTAGAAAAGGAACATAGTTTTCGAATTGCTTAGGAGTGAAGAGGTCTTGTGACAGCTCTGCCCCAAGCTTTGACTAAGGAACTGCACAGGAGGAGGTAAAGCCCTGGTTCTCAACCTTCCTAAGGCTGCTACCCTTTGATACAGTTCCTCCCGGCCTTAAAGTTATTTCATTGCTACTCCAGAACTTCCACTCCTGTAACGAATCCTAACAGAAATATCTGTGTTTTCTGATAGGCTTAGGCCACCCATGTGAAAGATTCCTTAGACTCTCAAAGGGGTCTCCACCCACAGGTTGACACTGAAATAATCTGAGTCTCTCTAGGCAGTAACAGTGACTCCTTGATCTCTCCTCCCTGTCTCCTCCCTTCCTTCCCCTCCCCCAACCCTCTCTCCATTCCTTCTGTGCTGCAGTTGAGTCCAGGGCCTCATGCATACAAGGCAGGCTCTCTGACACTGAGCAACAGCCCCAGTCCTAAGAGTCCAGGGCCTCATGGTTGCAAGGCAGGCTCTCTGACACTGAGCAACAGCCCCAGTCCTGGGTCTCATCTCGAGACAGGGTTTCTCTGTGTAGCCCTGGCTGTCCTGGAACTTACTCTGTAGACCAGGCTGGCCTCGAACTCAGAAATCTGCCTGCCTCTGCCTCCCAAGTGCTGGGATTAAAGGCGTGCACCACCACTGCTGGACCAGAAATAAGTGTTAAGTGTGAACTCTAACTAAAGTTACCCAGCTTGCAGGTAGATGTTGTTAGCATTCTGTTTAGGCTCAACCCCACAGTTACCTGGCAACAGCCAGGTAGGCCTGGCCCACTATAAAGGGCTGCTTGGCCCTCCTCCTCTCTTGCCTCTTGCTTACTCTTGCTTTCCTCTTACCCTCTTGGGCTCTTCCTTTCCCCCTCTCTCCACATAGCCATGGCCAACCTCTACTTCTGAGACACCCACTTTCCCCATACTTCACCACACCCCCATAGAACATAACCTCTTAATCTTTTTATAAACACATCAGATGTACAGGAGAAATTGATGAAATACTGACAGAAAATAAACAAGGACCCGTGAAATGACACTTTAAAAGTGGAGAAAGTTGTTCTGGGATTCAGGCTTTCCTCTGGCTGGTTAGAACTTTTTTTTAAGAGATGAGACCCAAGCCAGGCAGTGGTGGCACACGCCTTTAATTCCAGCACTTGGGAGGCAGAGGCAGACAGATTTCTGAGTTCAAGGCCAGCCTGGTCTACAGAGTAAGTTCCAGGACAGCCAGGGCTACACAGAGAAACCCTGTCTCGAGATGAGACCCAGGACTGGGGCTGTTGCTCAGTGTCAGAGAGCCTGCCTTGTATGCATGAGGCCCTGGACTCAACTGTAGCACAGAAGGAATGGAGAGAGGGTTGGGGGAGGGGAAGGAAGAGAGGAGACAGGGAGGAGAGATCAAGGAGGGGAGAGTCTCAAGCTCTACTAGGCCTCTTGATAGCCTGCTTCCAGAGTAGCTGGGACTACAGCCTTGTGCAACTACACCCAGCTGGGTGGGACCTTACCTACTAGACAGGAAGTTCTAAGCATGCTCTCAGTGCTTTTCTGCTTAGATACTAGAACACGAACTTACGCAAATGACTGAATTCCTCAAGACATTTGTCACTACCACCCTGGTGGCACCATGGCTTCCTCTCGTCACAGGAGGGAGGGTTGATGTCTTGAAGGACTGGCCTGCCGGGTGTTTCAGGCTCACCTTCGTAAAAACAGAGTTTTTCTGCTGAGCTTTTTGAATGGCTCTGATAAGCAAGGGTTAGGCATTTACTTTTCTCGGAGCAGCTTGAGCATAGAGCTCTTAGGCAGAACCACGCCATCCCCGATGGAGCCTACAGGCCATCTTGCTGCTGGTGAAACATCACACTAGGTCCACTGAGCCTCTGTGAGCACTTGGAATTAAGGGAGCCAGAATCTGCAGGGGCAGGCAGGCTGAGGGGAGGGGTGAGGAGGAGTGGGAAAGACAGCTCAGAGGGGCCAGGCTCAGAATAAAGCACTCTTGGAATGAAAGCAGGCTGCTCTTCCCATGCTACAATTTGAGATAAATTGGGAAAGCTGCCAGTTTAAAAAAAAAGTCTCCAGAGATGTCTGGAAAAGTGTGAGCGTTTCCTTCTTTGGGGAGGTGTGGCAGCTGAAAGCCTGGGCTTGGGGGACCAGGAAGGCCTGCCGCTTGGCAATCACCTCCCTTCGTTGTATCTTTGGAAGACTGACTGCTTTATTGGCTTCAGTTGCACTGTCTATGGGATTAATTACACCCTTAAGTTTCGGATCTCGTTTTCAAGGTTTATATCAGAGGCTGAAGCAATGGCTCAGTAGCTCCTTCCAAAAGACCCAGGTTCAACCTCCCAGCACCCACATGATGGCTCACAGCCATCTGTAACTCCTGTTCTAGTAGATCCAGTGCCCTCTTTGGGCCTCCTTGGGAAGTATACCCACAATGTACATGTAGGCAGAACACCCATACACATAAAGTAAAAACAAGTAAATCAGAAGGAGGAGGAGGAAGAGGGGGAGAAGAGGACAATGACTTCGAGCTATATCTATCAGGGACTAGGGAGTTAGCTTAATGCACAAAGTGTTTGCTGCTTGGGCATAGGGAGCTGAGTCTGAGCCTCAGCACTCACAGAAAAGCCTGTGGGTGGCAGCAGCCCACATGGGGAACCGCAGCACGGGGAAGTGGAGACAGCAGGCTCCAGGGCTCCAGAGCTCACTGGCCAGTCAGTCTGGCCCAAGCCATGCTCTAGGTTAGGTGATGAGTGAGACCTTGCCTCACTGAGAGGGATGGTTCAGCAGGTCACAGCACTTGCCACTGAGCCTAATGAGCTCAGTTCAAGCCCAGTGACTGCACAGTGGAGAGAGAGAACCCTGGAAGGTTATCCTCTGCACCCCATGTGTCCATTGCATGTGCATATATACGTATGCATGTATGTATGCATGTATGTATGCATGCATGTATGTATGCATGCATGTATGTATGCATGGATGTGTGCATGGATGGATGTGTGTGCATATATATGTATATGTGTGTGTGTATACATACACATATATATATAAGGTGGACTGGCTAAAGAACAGGCTGCTCTTCCAGAGGACCCAAGTTCAGTTCCCAGCACCCATATGGCTGCTCACAACTGTCTATAAGTCCAATTCCAGGGGATCTAGTGTTCCCTGTAAGAGGACAAAGCCCCCTGAACTCTTGCATGGCACCACCCTGTCCGGCTTCCCTTGTCCCCTACAGTAAGTCCTTCTTCCTTCACAGGGTCCTTCTTTTTTTTTTTTTAAGATTTATTTATTATATGTAAGTACACTGTAGCTGTCTTCAGACATACCAGAAGAGGGAGTCAGATCCCATTACAGGTGGTTGTGAGCCACCATGTGGTTGCTAGGATCTGAACTCTGGACCTTCGGAAGAGCAGTTGGTGCTCTTAACCCACTGAGCCATGTCGCCAGCCCCCACAGAGTCCTTCTTACCCATCAGTATATATAAGCTGGGATTCCTCAGGACCAGCTGAGCACTTTCTTTCCTCCATGAGTTCTCCTTTAAGGGCTCATCCAATGTCTGTTTTCATAACTCCAAAACTTTTGTCTACTTGGCAGATCTCCTGTATGAATTATTTCTGTTTTCAGTTGACTCAAATTTCCAGTTGTTTAGGGAGCTGACTTCCCTTTGATTGTCCTATGAATACCTCAAAATTAAGATCTTTAAACTCCACTTCTCTCCTTGTCAAGCCCCTTCTGGCGCCCACAGACTCAATAAAGCCACCCCGATCTACCCCAGTGCTGGATGTGTCCTGATTCCACCCCACCCCCACTCCCTCAGTGATCTCATTTATCTGTCACCTGGATTGTCCCTTGTACCACTTCAGTATGGATAACCAAAGTCCGTTCCTTTCCCTATCCTAGCTGCCAACACCAGACTCCATGTAGACCACTGCGATGCCGTCCTACATTCAAACCTCCCTTCTCGGCAACCAGAAGATGTCAATCTCACCATGCTGATTGATAGCTTTTAAAAAAAAAATCCCTCAAAGAGTGCCAGAAGTGTGTTAATTAATGGTGGAGGGTTTGTCCCACCTGAGTGAAGCCTTCTGAGTGGTTTCCAATGAAGAAAACAAACCAAGCCTTCGGAGGCTCCATCGTTGCCCTTCAGATGAACCCCAGCTCTTTATGGAGCTGAGCCCCTCATTTTCATGCTTTGCCCTACGGGGCACACATAGGACCTGGTGCTCGCCTTTCAAGTTGCCTGTATGTTTGCTGCCGTTCCTTCTGTGGGGAATGCTCACAACCTAACCTAACCACTTCTCATCTGGACTCTCCCTCAAAAGCCATTGCTTCTGTGAAACCTTCAGCATTTCTCAGCGCAGTACTGACCCTCTACCTGTCCCTGGCATGCCAGTGTCACAGGCAGTTATCAGGAACCTGCAGCCAGCTATGAGGTCTAGAAACAGGGATCTATCTTAGTTAGGGGCAGAGGACAAATGCTTCCACTCACAGAGCTCAGAGCCTAATAGCAAAGACAGAAATCATCAAACGATCAACACATAAAAATGCACTTTAGGGTTGATGAACTTGTGGGGAAAGGCTCCAGCTGCCAGCCCGATGGCCTAAGGCCTAGTCCTGGGATTCACTGGGAGGAGAAAACAGATTCTTGCAAGTGGCCCTCTGATGTCTGCATGTGCACACACACATAAATAAGTACATTTTTTACTTTTAACATTTGAATTTTACCACGAAATAGAAATGTGTGATGCTTTGAAGGGCTTGAATAGCACAGGAAAAGATGAGTAGCCTAAACAAACAGACTGGGGCTGGAGAGATGGCTCAGCGGGTAAGAGCACTGACTGCTCTTCCAAAGGTCCTGAGTTCGGATCCCAGAAACCACATGGTGGCTCACACAACCATCCGTAATGAGATCCGACGCCCTCTTCTGGTGTGTCTGAAAGACAGCTACAGTGAATTACCATAGAGCAAGCAGGGCCAGAGCCAGCAGAGCCAGCAGAGGTCCTGAGTTCAATTCCCAGCAGCCACACACATGATGGCTCACGACTGTCTGTACAGCTACAGTGTACTCATACACATAAAATAAATAAAATAAATCTTTAAAAAAAAAACAAACAGACTGATCTGGAATTAACACTAAGAGCTGCAAGCAGAGGCAAGCCTGTCTCTCTGAGTTTGAGGCCAGCCTGGTCTACAAAAGGAGTTCTAGGACAGCCCATGGCTGTTACATAGAGAAATCCTATCTCAAAAACCAAAACCAAACCAAACCAAGGGTGAAAGGGGATGGAGAAGGGTGGAAGAAAAAAGAACCTACAAAGCAGCCAGCACGCAGCCCCCACGCCTTAGTTTCTTCTCAGTTCTTTTTTAGATGGGCTAGCTTGAACTCACATGTTCAGTCCCGGGCAAGTTGAATTTGAGATAATGTAAAGATCTGTTGTGGAAATGCCAAGTGGGCAATTGTGTGCACAGGTCTGCCGTTCTAGGGATGGAGGCAGAAACTTGGGAGCTGTTGGCCATAGATTGTACCTACAGGCCCGTTTGATTGCACTAGGGAGGAGAAGGGAGCTACGTCTGACCTTCAACCAGCTGCGTTATTCATCAGGAGGGTGGGTCTGTGAATGAAGGCCAATCTGCTGAGGGAGAAGTAGTTCTAGAGGTCAAAGGGGAGGAGTTTAGAAGATGGACAGCAGAAGAAAGGCTGAGCTGAAGAGGTAGGGAAATAAAGTGTGTTGTATCGAGCGTGGGGAGCAGCAGAGCCAGTGTCAAGATGCCAAGACGGGCTAATTAATGCTTTGAAAATGACTAATGAGAATGAATTCAAATAAGATCTAAAAGCTTGTAACTACTCAATAATTTGTCATTGTTTATTTATCACAATAATGCCCCTTTTCCCCTCCAGAAAAGACTGTGTAAGATGTTCCTTCTCGGTCACACTAACCCCCAACCACATCAGCACGATCCCTTAAACGAAGTAGAGACTCCATTTGATTTATTTGTTCAGACAGATCTCCGGTATTCCAGGCTGGCTTCCAATTCACTAGGCAGCCAAGGACAGTCTTGAACTCCTGATCTTCCTGAGAGCTGAGGTTATAGACACAGGTGTCCATGCCCGCTTTACACAATGCGGTGGATCATAGCTCGGCCATGAGCACGAGACCGGCCTACATCCCAGCTGAACTCAACTGTCGAGATTCCTTCCGTAACTGAACTGTAAAGAGAGAGAAAAAGAAGCCCGGCTGCACTTTTTGGGTTAGTACTAATTATAGACTCACAGATAAGAGAGTGGTGGTGAGGGGAGACCATGTTATTTACTAGAGCAGCCTCATCCATTGTTCAAGCTAGAACTCTTGTTTGGTGGTATAGCTTAAAATCTGATTTCATGGACTTCTTATCAAACAATTTAAAATATTCTCCAGTCCCCTAAAACATATCTAGCTTTTAAAAACATTATCATCCCAACTCTGTGAAAATATGCATTAAAGCAAACGTGAGAGGGAATGGGAAAGCACTCGAGCATGGGGAAGGTCCCCTTTTACCCAATTTCTAAGTGTTTAGTTATTCTATTCGATTTAAAGGAGTTTATAGATTTGAGGGATATTAAACTTTTGTTGATACTTTCTCACAGCATTTATCATTTTAATTGTGTTTATTTAAAAACAGCTTTATGGAAGTGTAATTTACATAGCATAAAACTACTGAGTGAGTAGTACATTTACTTCTGTATTGTTTTGGGGGGTTGCTTTGAGACAGTTCTCATGTATTCTAGGCTGCTCTAACTCCCTTTGTAGCCAACGATAGTCTTGCGTTCCTGATCTTCCTGTCTCTTCCCCACAAGAACTGAGATCACAGGCATGTAGAACTGTACCCGGAAAACATACGGTTTGCAGACTTTGGTACAATCAAGTTTCAGAACACTTTTCTCATGTTCCCTTGTGTCTGTTTGTCCTGATCTCTTCTACCCTGAACCCAAGGCATGTGTGCTCCATCTTCTATGTGCCTTGCCCTTTCTAAACTCCAGGCCAACAGCATCCTTCAAGCTGAGCCTCTCACTGAGTGTGGGGTTTGTGCAACCCGCCTATGGTGGTGCATTCTTTCCTTTATTCTTACATGGATGCGGCGGCAATCCTTCCCCAGGCCAAGGCTGAGTAGTGATTCGAGTATTCTAACTTTCATCTGTTATGAGTGATGCTATTGTGAGGGGGGTTATAGATACTTCTTAACTTCTTTGAGCAAGTATATAGGAGTGGATTACCTGTTCTATACAGTAATTCTAATTGATTCGTTAATTATTTGTATACATGCATGTTTGTGGTGTACACATGTTCATGTGGATATAAAGGGAACAATGTCAGTCTTGGGTGTCATTCCATGACCATTAACCTCTTTGGTTTTTCGTTTTTGTTTTTCATAGGGTCCTCACTGGCTTCCGACTCACTAATTAGGCCAACCTGACTGGTCAGTGCCAGGCTCTAGCAGTCTCTGTCTCTCCTGGGCTAGCATTACATGCGTATCCTGCTTGCTAGGTAAACTGTTTGCAGACGGAGCCAGCCTCTGGTTTCCTTCCAGTTAAAAGCTGTTTGGGAGGCTAGAGAATGGAGAATGGCTTCCTGGTCAGGAGCGCGTGCTGCACTCTCAGAGGACCCAAGTTTGATGCTCAGCACCAATGTCGGCTGGCTTACAACTGCCTGAATCTCCAAGTCCCAAGGACCAATCACCTTCTTCAGAACTCCCCTGGCACTTTTGTTTTACACATGCACGCACACACACACTTTTTTCTCTTTTTGTCTAGCTGTATTTGTGAATTTTATAATTAACTTCCTGAGTGCTGGGCCCAGCTAGGAAAATTTGTTTTTTTCTTTCTTTTTTTTAATCACTTTTTTTTTGAAAGATTTATTTATTTATTTTATGCATAAAAGTACACACTGTAGCTGTACAGACAGTTGTGAGCCTTCATCTGGTTGTTGGGAATTGACTTTTAGGACCTCTGCTCACTCTGGTCAATCCCACTTGCTCTAGTAGACCCCGCTCACTCTGACCCAAAGATTCTTTTATTATTATACATAAGTACACCGTAGCTGTCTTCAGACGCACCAGAAGAGGGCTTCAGATCTCATTATGGGTGGTTGTGAGCCACCACGTGGTTGCAGGGAATGAACTCAGGACCTTGGGAAGAGCAGCCAGTGCTCTTAACCACAGAGCCATCTCACCAGCCCCTTGTTATTTCTTTTTATGATGCTGAATGTCAGTTGATATTTCATGTCAACGTGATGGGACTTGTAGTTATTATGAAAACATGCCTTCGGATGTGTGTGTGAGGACGGTTCCAAAAATTGTTCACAGAGCAGGGAAGACTGCCAGGAGGGAGGACAGTGCCATCCCATAGGCTGGCGGCCCAGAGAAAATAGAGAGGAAGTCAGCTGGAGACCAGCACCCATCTGTGTCTGTTTTCTGGAAGCATCTCCAATGCAACAGCTGCCTCACACACCGTGACTGCCCTGTCATGGGACTGGACCCTCAAACTGTGAGACACAAGAGAGCTCCTTAGGATGCCGTTAGTCATGGTGTGCACAAATAATCAATGCTGGGTAAAGTAGAAATGCCAAATCATTCTTCACATGGTGTCAAGATTTTTCCTCTTACAATGTTTCTTTTTCTTTTTCTTTTCTTTTTTTTTTTTTTTTTTTTTTTTTT
>JADRCD010220381.1:0-16670 GCA_019843815.1 Montemys delectorum
CCAATGGTGTCTCATTGGCTATACAAACTACTCTTCAGGGCAGGCCTCATGCCCAGCAGTCGTCGTCAGTGCACACAAACTCAGTGGCATTTGTCAATGCACACAAACTCAATGGCATTTGTCAATGCACAGAAACTCAGTGGTATTTGTCAATACACACAAACTTAATGTTATTTGCATTTTTAGAAGTTTGTTGTCTCATGATTCTTTCTTAGGGTTTTTTCTTTTTTATTTATTTATTTTTTTAACTTTATAGGTCCTTTTTGTACATAGGTTTCTGGTTTTGTGTTTTTATGCAGTTTTCTGTGTGCAAATGTATGAGTCTCTATACATATATGTTGCTTGTGCTTTTTCTTTCCTTCATTTTCTTTTGTTTGGTTTGTCTTATTCTGGTTTGTGTGTTTTTTGTTTTATCTTATGCTTTTATTATTTTTAGATGTCTTGTTTTCTTTTTTGAAAGATTTATTTATTTTATTTATAGGAGTACTTTGTAGCTGTCTTCAGACATACCAGAACAGGGCATTGAATCCCATTACAAATGGTTGTGAGCCACCATGTGGTTGCTGGGAATTGAACTTAGGACCTTTGGAAGAGCAGTCAGTGTTCTTAATCACTGAGTCTTCTCTCCAGCCCTGATGCCTTGTTTTCTAAAGAGAGAAAATGAGAGTTGGGCAGGATCTGGGAGGAGTTGGAGGTAGGGGAAACCTTAATCAGAATATATTATAAGAAAGAAAACCTGTTCTCAAGAAAAGAAAAATAGAAACAAAACAAAACAAAAACTCCATGTAAATATGCACTTTGATACATGTGGAGCTGTGGTTACTATAGTGATCAAATTTGTAACTCTGTAAATGTAAATGAACTAGATTTCCATGAGTAATTGTAGCAAATGGGGTATGGGGTGAAGTACTGAGAGTACAGTAGCAAGTGCTGAAGTCATTCTATGATGAGCTTTTAGCAGCCTTGTAATTTGGCTCTGTTGCCAAATTACAGACCTCCTGTTGCCAAAGATTTAGACCTTGTAATGACCAATTCTCTTAGACTAGGATGAGCAAAAACTATTACTAGCCCTAGAATCCCATGTTCCCTTGAGGCAGACGGGACTTGTGATGTCCTTGGTCAGCCCCTCACGTATATTTTGGCCTCATTTTATGTGATTAACGTTCTCACTTGCTCTCAGAGTCATCCCACATTGGACACTCAGGGCTGTGGTTGGTAGGCAGATGAGGAAACTGAGTGTAGAGAATTTATGCAATTTGTCCAAGGCCACATGGAGTTGGAATTCTGATCTGTGTCTTAACTGGCTCCTCTGACTTTCACTGCCTCTCCAGCCAGAAAGCAATTTGGCTAAGAGCACAACATTTGTAGGCTGAAGTCCTCTCTGTCCCAGACTGAGCCTTCTGGACAGCTGGGATGGCTGGTGCCTGAGTCCCTTCGCCTTCCTAAGTTCAATTGAGCTACCAACTTCATGTGATCTAGAGTCTGGGAACAGACTGTTCTTTATTAACATTTTCAAATTATTTACAAATTAATACATAGCCAAGATGTGGGTCCTAGAAGCTTGTGGATTTTTGAATAGGGAGTGGGCATCTCATCAAACATAAACATATTTTCCTCACGTTCACAGCCTTATAATAAAGGAGTCCTGGTTTTGCCTCAGCAGTAATAAATATAATTTTCCCTTATGTTGCAGCACACAGAGAGACCTTATAGAAAAATTGAGCCCAGCAGTGGTGGTACACGCCTTTAATCCCAGCACTTGGGAGGCAGAGGCAGGTGGATTTCTGAGTTCAAGGCCAGCCTGGTCTACAGAGTGAGTTCCAGGACAGCCAGGGCTACACAGAGAAACCCTGTCTCGAAAAACCAAACAAACAAACAAAAATTGGAAAATGAAATACAGAGAAAGGAAGAGAAAGCCACTGTGGCCAATTTCTTTATTGTTAGAATTCTTTACTTTTTAGGTTCATTTAAATGAAAGCCAGTGATTCTCAACGTCTTCCCCATTTTTATGACTGTGACAGGGAAAGGAGAGTCTTTAAACAGGCCTTGGGCTGGCTTGCCTCCCTTAAGGCAGAGGGCCATATTTCCAAGAAGTCAAGGGAACATTGTAGTTTTGCAGATGCCCTTGGGCAGGCTGTAGCCAGGGAGAAGGGCTTGCCTTGTGTCTGGGGTGGGACTGAAGGAACAATGAAAGTGGCAGTGGCCATCACCATTCTTTCTGTGTAGCTTGTGGGTGTATGATGTATGCAGAGTACGTGTGGGTACAAGTCTGAGGAGGATGCTGGGTGTCTGCTGGTACTTGACAATTTATTCTTTTGAGAAAGGGTTTCTTCTCACTGAACCTGAAGTTACTGTTTCACCTAGGCTGAAAGTGAGGCTACTAGGATGAGCAGCGATCTCACAGGACCAGCCTGTCTCCATGCCCCTAATTTTTGAGTTATAGAAAGATACATCCAGAAGCAAGTTTTTTTACATGGATAATGGAGCTTTAAACTCAGATCCTCTTGTTTTCACAGCAAGCGCTTTTATCCATCTCTTCAGTTCAAGGAGCTGATTTTGTGAGTGTAGATAGCAGCGAACCTCAGTCCTGGCCTAAGTTTGTTTCAGGCTTGAGAATGGCAGCTGGTTACTGTAAAGCCTTTTATTTCCTACACTGCTAATATAAGAAGGAGAAACAGCTTTAAAGTTCTTATGTAAATAGATAACTCAGGTTGAAGGAAGCCATGGCTCCTTGTTTCTGAGCCTTTCTTTGCCTTTGTCTTGGTGGATATTGTATATATTAAGGTGAGACACTGCCTTTTCTGCTTGAATCCTGGAGAAGGCTGGTCTCCTATCAGCCTTATAGCCTCTTCTATTTCAGTCAGGATATTTTTAACATTACAACAATTTTCTGACCCTGGGTGGTAGGGGGGTAAGGGGCAGGACTGATGTTAGTTTTAGTCCATAGTTTTAGTTAGTTTCCAGCTCTTGTTTGGGAAGCTCATGGCAATAATGATGCTATATTGTGCAGTCGTCTCTGAAATGCCTGTATAGACAGCTCATTAATCTTCCTGACACTACAGAATAGTGTGGCCCATCCCTGCTCCTTCATCTCAGTCTACTCTGACCACATTTAACATCTTGGGTACTTTTGGTGCCAAGCTAGTCATGGTTATTAAAGGAGACTGTTCTTGGCTTAGAGTGGATGTTCTGTGTTAGTGTCTCTCCAAGCTTTCCTCAACTTCCTTCCCTTTTCCCTTCTTCTTCCCTTTTCCTACTTCCTTTCAGCTCTCTACAGCCACCCCTTTCCCCTTTCAGCAAAATCTTCCCCCAGACCTGGATTTAATCAGTTCAGCTTGATGGACTTGTTAGTGTGCCACATACATCTAGCTGTCTCTGCCCCCTAGTGCTAGGATTACAAAAGGCGTGAGCCCGCCGCCTTCCTCCTTCTCTCTGTGTGGGTTCTAGGAATCCAAACTTGGCTCTTCATCCTTGTGAGGCCAGCACTGTAGAAACTGAGCTGTTCCTCTCTTTTTTCCCCTTATGGGTGTAGTTTTAGAAAGTTCTTGAATTTCTCTTTTCTAAGAACTGAAAAATAATACCTAGGGAAGGGCTAGGGAGGTGGTGGTATGGGCAATTTGAAGGCCTGGCAACTGATTCCTTCTATAGTGGCCATTAACTTTCAACATAAGTTTAGAACAGATTTTCAAACTATAGCAGATAGTTTTGATTTTTGTTCCTGTATCATCCTGCCCTTTTAGAGTTTCCCTTGGATATGTCCTTGTAGCGTCTGGTTTCTAATCCCAGGATATCTGTACCCGATGTGTTATGCATGCTGTCTCAGTAAGACTGATTTAGGAGTAGATGCCAGGGTGTTCTACTACTGGTTATGAGGGAACATCAGACTCTTCGGGCTGCTTGATCAGATGAAAATAGGGACAGTTTCCATGAAGTCTGCCTATGGATGTTTAAGTAATGAGTATGATTATTTTTATAGCCTTTATTAAGGTGACATGAGTCAGATGACATTACTATTAAGCTGACACAAATAAGATCATATTTTTCCAGGAAAGATAATGGTAGTTCTAAGTAGTAATCTGAGTTGTGGCGTTTGGAGCCCTGATGGCAGTAATGGTAGCCCTGATCATAATAGGTGGTGGGACGTTGGTGCTCATAATGGCCTTTGGCTTCCTGGCCACAGAAGCCGAAGCGTTTCCTATAAATGGTCTGCGGTGTGCTGCAGCACTTTCCCCAGTTACTTTCCTTCTGAATGCTGTCAGCCCATGCTAAGGTATTGGCAGTAAGATGACCCATGTAAAAAAAGTGTCTTGATCAAAGGGATTCCTTGTCGTCTCAATAGCAAAATTTCCAACAACAAAATAAAACCAAGGATATATAACAATGCTATAGAAAAGTTTGTAAATTAGTATTTCTCTCCCTTCCCCAGTAGAAAAGAGTGAATGTTTGTATTACATGTATTTTGTATTACATGACTCACTTTGTATTACATGACTCACTTCCCCTTTGTTTCATACAGAAGTCACTGATGTGTAAGGTGAAGTTTACTGCTAGCATTCAAGGCCACAGTATCTTGCGCTCCCTTCTTCCCAGGCCTGGATCTCACTGTGAATTTTATTATTATTATTATTATTATTATTATTATTATTATTAATTATAGCTGTTTGATCTTGTCTGTTTAGTCTTTTGGCCCCTATGTGCCTAAATTCACTTGGTGAAGATTTGAAAATGGCTGCAACATTTTCCATGAATGGCACATAAATGTTTGTATTTCAATTATTTATTTCATCAATCATGAGCATTTCTCATTTTCTTCTAGAAAAAAATGAGTTCTTTTCTCATTTCAAATTCTCCCTAAGTACTATAAATTATAATATAAGGCTTACATTCTTTATGTTCTCTCAAGGAAATTTTATTTATAGCATATTGTTTTGGTAGACTTTACTGATGTTCACCTTGAAAGGACATGTGCCTGCAGGCATTTTGAGTATGGGGAGTAGCATGGGGGTGGGGGATGTTGAAACTTCTGAAGTTATCTAAATAAATATTCTGGGTCTGTATTTCTCTGAACACAAAATGCACAGCAGCCACCGCTCTTTGAAACATATGCCAGTTGTGGCTTACATTTTGCTGAACTTGAGAAGCTAGTATGGTCGATAACCAGATGTTGAGAATGTGGACTTTAAAAAATGTCTTTGTGACAGGTTGGATACACTTGAACTTCGGTCGAGTTCCAGGGAGGCGCAACTCAGTCTTTCATCGTGAATTTGAAGGCAAAAAGATATGTGGGAATCTTTAGGTAGTGTGAGTTGTTAAGTCTTTCTGTTGAGTTACAATACTACAAACAACCATCTTAGATGTCTTTTTAATCCCTTAACAAATACTTCCTTGCTTTTGAGGCAGTTGTAGTGTAGTGCACTGGAGCTTAAAATGTCTTCGATGTGGAGTTTAAATTCTATGCCTTTGCATGGTCCAGCTAAAGACAGTTTCTCTCTGCAAATAATCACTCAGAGTCATGGGAGGTGCAGGTCTCAATGTTGAGCCACGTACATATTTGCAGGTGCAGTGACATGGACACTTCTACATATGGTGGCAGGTGCATTTTCAAGTGCCAAAGTAGGTAAATTTCCTGGTGCTAATGCAGTTGTGTTTTGGAGTGCTATGGTGGCTGTATGTCCAGGTACCGTACTAAGTTCTGAGGCAGATGCAGTGGACATTGGCAGTAACTAGCTAATCACTGGATTCCTGTCTCCCTTGGCAGAATTTCATCAACTCCTAAATCTTTTCTTCCAGTGTTAGGCTGTGACCTCTTACAACACCTTATAATTTACTGAAATACTTATGGTCCTTAGACATTGGCACTCTCTACAAATATCAGGCTACTATCCCTTGCAGATGCTAGCTAGCCACTGTTGCCAACCCAGAGTTGACAGTTCTTAGTCCCTACCTCACAGTGGTAGAAGTTGCAAGGACTTGTCTGCACCATGCTGAGACATTGTAAGCCATTCCTAGTGGTGAAATGAGACAGTCACTTTCTCATTGAGGCCTTTGCTTTGAGTTATAAAGATTTCTCTTTTCTCCTCCTGCATTGGTTTTTTTGAGGCTAGGTCTATGTAGTCTTGGCTGTCTTGGAACTCCTTATATGTAAGAATTACACTTACACACACACACACACACACACACACACACACACACACACACACACACGAGGTTGGCCTTGAATTCATTAAGATCTACTTGGCTCCCAAGTGCTATGATTAAAAGTGTGTGCCATCATTCCCACCAAGATATGAAGATTTTTCAAAACTGACCTAAGTATCTGGTTTTCTCTGGAGGGAGCTGAGCTGTACAAAGTGTGTGAAGGCTTCCCTTAAGTCTGGAAAAAGTTCAGAAAGGCAGTCTTCAGAATTATTCTTTGGTTTTTCGAGACAGGGTTTCTCTGTGTAGCTCTGGCTGTCCTGGAACTCACTCTGTAGCCCTGGCTGGCCTCGAACTCACAAATCCAATCCACCTGTCTCTGTTGAGATTAAAGGCGTGCACCATCGCTGCCCGGCTTCATAATTATTCTTATATAGGTTTTAAACATGTATTGTTTTTATAGCTGGGTCAAAGCAGAAATTTGAAAATCTAGAACTGGAAAGACATTCAGAAAAAAAAAAAAAGTTTGTGTGTCCACTTGACCTGTTTTCCTGGAAGTTGTAGGAAACAGGAAGCCTGCCTCCTCAGTGTCTTGCTGGGATTAAGGTCACTAATGAGATTTAGGTCACCAGTCTATCTGCTTCTTATCTTCACCTCCCTAGTGCTTTTCCAGTGGATTAATTTCGTTGACCAGTAAATTAGAAGTTTTAAATATTTTTCCATAATTCCTGTTTTCAAATCTAGCAGAAGGTACCAGTAGTTTCTTTTCCTTGGAAACTAAACGATTACTTTTATTCATCTGATTGGGAGGCAGTGCAACTCCTCTTCTGCTGGAGTTCACCCTATAGAAACAGAAACAGAAGGCAGATGGATAACCCTCGAGAAAAAGCCACGTCGTGCTGTAGGAGGCTTTGGTACGGGAAGGAGGGGTCGTGCGTGCTGAGCGTGCGTGCGGAGGCAGTGGAGCTGGGTGAGACCCAGAGGGCAGTGTTAATTAAGCAGATAAAGGGGGTAAAGATCTGGAAGGAGCGCAATGCTCAGATACCCTCTGAGGAAGTAAGGGAAGAGACCTCTACCTTTTCATTATCACTCCCAGGGTGCCTCTCCCTGCTGGGGAGAGTCTGAGATGGAAGGCCAAGGGCTGGGACCATAAGGAAATATAATGAATTCTTCAAAAGAGAGTTTCCCTTTGGCCTCAGGGACAGTAATGAAAATCAGTTCCCTAGCTGTAAGTGGGAGTTATTAGGAGAGAATCATAATTGTGGCTGCTTTATCTCCCAATTAATACATTTGGATCTGAGTCTTAGTGTTCTCCTATATCATAAAAGAAATGTAAAAAGGAAAAATACAGACTAGTGATCTCCTAACATGGGCCTTGTTAGGACATGGAAGTCTACCTCTGCTCCCCTGACTTCCTAGATACTGGGCCTCCCTGAAGATCGTCTCATTACTTAATGAATCTGACTTATATAACTTAAAAGCATTTTTTTTCCTACGTACTAGATTAAAAAATAAAAATAATGATGCAGCTGTAAGACTTGGTTTCCAGGCACTGCATTGGTGCCTGTGGCTTCCAGCTGGGCACATTTTAAACAGTTCGGAAAGTCTGTTCAGTGTTTGACCTCTTTCTTTACCCTGCACTGGTTATGAGGACTTTCTGTGGCATATCTGTAAGTTTTTACTCTTTGTTTGCTTGGAAGTAGTGCACAAATTAGATTAACATTTCCTTTCTTTTGACAACTGGCATTTTTTCTTTTTAAGTGACTTTGATAAGCATCAGGGCCAGATTATGAAATCACCAGGTGACCCTTATGTTCATCAACTGCAATGAAGTTGGAAAATTGAGATCTCATCTGGCACACAAACTCATTTTGTTTGACAACGGGCCTAAAGGTATTTTGCAGACAGGAACAGATTGTCAGGCTTTAATCGAGTTGGCCCTGTGATTAGTGAGCACACTGTTGCTGATGGCTGCTTCTTTCTGTCTGATTGATTAGGTAGAAGCTGAAGAAAGTCTTTTCTTCATATCTTGGGTATCCATTGTCTAGGCTGTCAGCATGTCATCCAAGGCATGTTTTAAGATGCTGGAGAAATCACTATTGTAGAGAACTCAAAGTGCTGGCTTCATAGGGCAGCAGGCTTAATCTTCAGATAGAGATCGACCAATCACTGGATAAAGAGCTCTTGACTGAAGGAGTTGGAACCAGATTTCAGGTTTTGGGATATTTGCATATAAACAATGAGGTCTTCATTGTGGGGGAAATCTAAGGAGGAAGTAAGGAAGTACATTTCTATTCTGGTGCTTTGTACATACATACATCCTACAGGTAAGTTTTACAGTGTATTCTGGTAATTCTCTTCATGAGACAAAGGCAGGTCATTACACCAACACTCATAGTTTTAAGCCTTTGGATTGGGATGCTTCATCTGCGTTCAGCAACTCCATTTATAGTCTGATGCTGTGTCCATCTCTTTTCTGATTCCTGAAAGAAATGCTTAAAAGTAAAATGATTTGTATATATGTTTATTTTTATGCATACAGATGCTGTCTATATTACATATAGTATATACTGTGTATTATATGGATATATGAAGTTCATTGCATGCATGTAAATATTATGTGTGCATGTCTATATGTCCTAAAGATCATATCCTGAGTTTACAGTCTTGTTTCCTCTTCTCTAGTTTTATGGTTTCTTTTTCATTTCGTCCCTTTTTTGTGTATGTGTGTGTATGTATGTGTTTGTACATAGGTTTATCTGTGCAGAGCTTATGTGTGTATGTGTTCGGAGGTCAGAAGTCCATCTCAGATGTTCCTCTGTAGCCATCACTGTTTTTGTTTGTTTGTTTGTTTGCTTTTGTGTAAGAAAAGATCTCTCACTGAGTTTTAGGTCTTACCACGACTGCTCAGGTAACTGGTCAATGAGCCATAGAGATCTACCTGTCTCTGCTTCCCCAGCATTGCAGTTATACAAATGCAGTATCGTGCTGGGCTCCTTTTCCCATGGTATTGGCATCAAACTCAGCTCCTCATACTTGTATGGCAAGTACTTTCTTGACTGAGCCATATTCTGTGCTTTCTGACTATAATATTTTTAAATGCTTTTTATATAGTATCCTTTAGCACTATGTTAGCATACTGATTATTCAAGAAAGTGGATGTCATTATATTTTCATCCGTGGATGTAAATATGCTTTAATATTACCCTCTTCTTGCCGCCCTTTCCCTGGCCTCCTCCTCTTCTCAAACATGGACTCAAAAAGATTCGTGAAGACTTTTTCTTCCTTTGATCTTGAATGAATGCTCTCAAATATAATGAATGAAATCCTCAAAGAATTAATAAAGTATATTTAAAAAGATGTATTTCCTCTGAAATATCTTTAAAAATCAGAGTTAATTTGCTGATTTTGCTATTTCTGAGACAGAAATAGCAAACAAAGAAATCAAAACCTTAGATTTTAGGTTCATTTCATTTGCGTTCTGGAAAACTGATCAGGACATTTCTTTGTGAGTCTGTTTTCCCACCCACATAAGTCATTTTGGATGGGAGGCGGCCCCTTATCCAGTTCACTCTGAGACCTGGTGTAATCATCTTGCAGGCTTCACTCTGTTTCATGAATATGTCCAGTCGCTGTCAGTGGTAATTTACATCACTTGGCTTCTTGCTCTTATCCTCACAGTGATGTTGCCTTCTATATTTAGTTTCAGTGTTCTTGATGAGTATGCCAGTAAATAATGCATATACTATGTGTAGTTACTTCTATTGGCGTGCTGTGTATTTGTGTCAAACAGTGGAGTGGTGGGTTCTAGGCATGAATCCCTAAAGACTAATGAGACAGTTTTTGCCAATCACTGTAATTCTAATCACTTGGGCCAGTGTTTAGCACATGGGAAAGACTTGGATTCCGTTGCTCTGTGAGGTGAATTTTGGCTCCCTGGGCTGAGTCCTTGAAATTTGTTCCTGTAAAATTTGTTCAGTGACTTGTCCCATGTGATCTCAGCTAGAAGTGCCCTTGATAATTGTTTGGACCTGGGTCTCTGATACTCTTTTGTCTTTCCTGCTTTGCCTTTACTAGTTTGGAGAACATTCCAGTGTAAAATTGTTGATTTGAAAAGCAAATGCTGCAAAAGAAGCCATTTACCTTATCCTCTTCTCTTCAGGTGGTCAGGGGAATGAAACAACATCTAAAGGAAGACAAAGTTATTGGAAACCAAGCCTTTTATTGATTTTTAAAGTCAGCAAAATTATGATGGAGACAGGTTGGTGTATTATCCCAGCTCTTAGGTTCTCCACACAGTCCTATAACTAATGAACGAGCACTTGTTAAAGAGGCTGTTGACTGGGCCTCATCTGTCTGTGTGGCATGAGTGAGACATTACTGAAAAAATTGATGTTTCTTTGGAAACTAGCATGATTGAGGCTTTATTTCTGACTTTGAAGGGTAGGAGGAGAAGTTGACAGCTAGTGCTTGCTCAGCTCTGAGAAAAGTCTGTAATTGCTCTAAATCATGCATAGCTCTGCAGAGGAGTGGCGTATATCTTTGGATCCTTTCTGGAAGGGAAAAACAAGTGATCAGATTGGGGTGCCAGAGATATATTTATATAGCCTCCTGTTGAATTTGGATGCCAAGGCCTAAAGAAGATGAGTGTCTAGCCAGGTTACAGGGTGTGCTGGTGGCTGAGTGCTCCTGAAGACTGCCTTGTGTTTCTTCTTCCTTTGGAATATTAGAGGGAATTTGGGTAATATTTCTGAGCCCCCCGTCCACTCTTTAGTTGCCCAAGTCAGCCTTGCCCTTCATCAGCAGGAAACTCCATGGAATTTAAATCTCCATCTCTTTTTCTCTCTTTTCTCCCCTCGCTACCCCTTCCTTCACCTCTCTCTTCCCCTTCCCTTTCTCCTTTTCTTTTTTATGAGGGTTTTCCTGCTTTATTGGTATGTAGTAGTGAATAGTTAGTTAATCCACTTTGGCTCCTGGTGTGTTCACTACACCTGCCCAAGAGCTCTTGATTCCCAAATGAAAGACACAGACACACACACACACACACACACACACACACACACACACACACACACACTTGCCAGTTAATTTTGATATGCCTTGATTAGCTCAATAGTTGGGCACTTCTAAATCTCCCCAAAGCTATCACACACTCCCCTCCAGTATTCCTGAGTTAACATCTTTTAAAATCTATATTTCATCTCTGCTTCCCCAGACCCAATCCAGGAAATGGCCTCTAGGGCCACTTTCCCGAATGACAATTCTGTTTGTTTTTTCTTGGTCTCTTGCCCACACAATCTAAAAGTCCTGCCTCCATTTCCTTTCCCAGCCATTGACTGTATTGCAATTCTTTATTACTACTCAAAGTCAGCTGGGGGCAGGGACCCTCAGCAACTGGAAGCATGGCTTTTGAGAGCCAAATTAATACAAAGCATTAGAACTAACCACCAACATAATGGTACAGGTAAAGGTACGCCCTCCCAATATGACTGAGAATTGTATTTTATTCAGAAATAGGACTGTATTTATTGACTCCAATACTAATATATTATTTTCTATATTATAATCCTAAATTATTCAATTCAGCAATGTTCACATTGTATATATGAAGATGTAATTACTTAAATGAAGTGGTACTGGGTTAGGCTCAACTTTTGGTCTAGAGCTAATCAGACATAGGCCTGAATATGGGTGTGAGTAAACTGCCAGCAGCTGAACATCGGCCTGGGGCAGGGCTTCCTCTAGCACTTTTGGACAGGAATGGTTTGCTCACATCATGATCCTGAAGTTCTAGCCTCTGGAGCTGAGATAAACTGTTGTTTACGCATCCCACTCGAAGCACTGAGGAGTGCTTCTTGCAACACCATGGTACCGATTGATTATAGACTGTTATGTGCTCTGAATTAGTGTTTGGTTGTACACACAAAGTTTTCTGCCAGAAGCACATGTAGACATAGAAGCACAAAGGTTCACTAATAGAAAACAAAGACTTGTAAGGGTCTGGAGAGAGAGCTCAGTTGCTAAAATCTATGCCATGCAAAATATGAGGACAGCTGAGTTCAACACCCAGAATCTATGCAAAAATGTCTGTAATTCCAGGACTGAGGAGAAATAGGCAGGTCTCTATTTGGTATGATAGGACCTGGAATACTTAATGAGTTCTAGGCTAGTAAGAAACCCCCATATTTTTGGAATGGGAAGCCTTATTTCAAGATGAATGTCTCCAACAGGTTAGGCAAAACCCCATGGGGTTTTAATGAACTCTTTCGCCAGGAAGACTTTTGCCTGACATACAGCAGGCAACTCGGCCAACAAGAGAGAGTAGCTCTGGCTAGGAGACTTCAGTTGCCCCTTTAGTTTGTCCAAATCCGCAAGATGGCGCTGAATGAAAACACAGTAGGAAAAGACAGATTGTTTGTAAAGGTGTGGGACTCACCTTCTCCCAGTTTTTGCCCTACATTGGGCACCAGCTGTGGGCCTGAGTGCGGGAGGCTTTCTCCGGAGATCTCCAGCCTGACCTGGTGCAAGAGCCCCAGCAAAGGGAGGTGAGCACGAGCGGGGCCGTCTCTGCCCTGCAGACTGCCCTGCACTAAGTTGAGTCGGCTAGCCAGTGAGGAGTGCGCAGCTTCAGGCTGCATTTCTGGAGAGTCGACCAGACCAAGTGTTACAGCTCTTAGAAAAATAGGCTTAGACCAAGGAGTAGTTCTTTTGTGCACTTTTACTTCCCTGGTAGGATATATATATACAGTTTTGGGGGTCATTCAGACAGCTGTTACCTCTCATTGGTTTGGGCTGAGTGTCTTTATTTGCATGTAAGAGGGCTTGACCAGTATCACACAACTATCCTGCTGTGGCCCTTGTGGGAGTTGGGACTGAAACCTGAGCCAGAGTCACAGGAGTTATAGCTGAACACCTTACTTCCCTTGAAGGCAGAAATTACCCACTGGGGCTTTGGGGTTCTAGACTTATACTCGAGTGGGCTCAGGCTGCCTGAACAGACCCCGTCCCACATCCTGTGTAAATAAACAAGGTAGACAGCATCTGAGAAATGTTTTTTTTAAGGTAAACCTCTGACTTCTGCAGGTGTGCACACACAGGCAGCCCAGTACACAAACACAACATATATGTGCACAGAAACAGGAAAGAAAGACAGTTAATATGTTCCTTCTTTTATTTCTCTGCTTGTAAATGGCAAATTAGTATATCTTTACATTATAATATAGTAGAGTGATTGATTCTTTGAAGTGGCTGTTTGCGTTGCTGACTGGAATTTCATTAAAACTTATTTAAGGTTGGGTGGAGAGTTGGCGCCACAAGTATTTCCTGCTCTTTGAGAGGACCAGAGGGAAGTGGTTATAGGCAGATGTTAATAGCCATTTTATTCACTTTAACCGAAAGGTGGGACTGTCTCAAACATGAAATCATCCAGATGAGTGGACAGTAGAATGTGATGTATACACATGGTGTACTTTGGACTAGTCACAGAGAATGCTATGCTAGTCCATGCTAAAACATCGATGGGTGTGCAAAACCATTGTGCTGTATGAAAGAAGCTAGTCACAAAAGTTCATGTGCTATCTGATGCCCCTTGTGAGAGATACTCAGAATTGATAAACCCATGGAGACAAAACCAAAAGTGATGGTTTCCAGGGATGGAGAGATGAATGTAATGATTACTTTTAAATGTCAGCTTGCTGCAACCTAGAATAATCTGGAATGAGCCTAAAGGACGGATTGCCCAGATCAAGTTATTCTGTGGACTTGTTTGTGGGAGGTTGCCTTGATTGTTAATTGATGTGAGAAGAAAAGCTCATTCTGGATGACACCATTTCTATGGGCAGGTGGTCCAGAAGTTTAAAGGGCAGGAGAAAGGGTGAAAGCAGCAGAGGCAGGCAGTTTGGGTGTATTTGTTTCTTTCTACTCTTGAGTAGATGTGATTGGCTTCTTGAGTTCTTACATTGATTTCCCCTCAGTAATTGAATGCGATTTTAAATTGTAAGCCAACTAAACCTCTCTGAGTTGCATTTGGTCAGTATGTTTTATCTTGAGAACTGGAATTAAATTAGAATATGGAGAAGTATGAAATAGTTGAAGGCTCTTTTCTTGAACTAATGAATCATATTTGGAACCAATGGTGATGCTTATGCAACATGATGGGTATACTGAGCTACATGGGCTTGGATATTAAGACTACCCTATGGTGTCATCACTCAACCCTTGCTAAGGACTTGCCAGGAGTACTTGCCACGAGAATGCTATTGCTTTAAGATGAGGCCAGCCTTAAAGAGGCCCTGTCCTTCAGCACAGGACTGGCCACTAATGGACTGGATCTTTATCATAGAGAACGTCCATTAGGCAAGAGAATGATGATCATGGAGGAGAAGACACCTTTAGAAGTCTGTCTTCTGATCATCACATTGTCTTCATCTTTTAAGTCATGGATGATATCTGCCGTGCTTTTCATTTAAAATGTCTTTCCATAAGCTGGTGCTTTGAGACTTTCCCTCAGCTGGTGGTAGTCCTTTGGAAGATTATGGAATCTCTAGAAAATGAGGCCTGGCTGATAAAAGGGGATCGGGAGAATCCGACCTTATAAGGTGATGTCTGACCCATGCTTCTGGCTCCTCTGTGTGCTCATGGCTCCACTGTAATGTGTAGAGCCTTTGCAGCATACCCACAATGTTCTTAATTCTTTCATGTCTGTAATGAGGACAGATCCTCTCGTCAGTCCTAGGTATTTCCTCGTAGTTTTCCTTACAATGGACCTTTCTCCTTGTCTTTGCTTTCTGAAATGGTGCTGCTCTGTGGTGCTGCTAAGATGTCTTCTCTTGAACTTTTATTTACCCTGACTTGTGTCTGTGCATCTGTCCTTCATTTTTTCTTAAAGCTCATAAGGAATACAGTTCGCTTTCGAATGTATTGAGCTCTTTATCTCCAGTCCAGGCCCAGCACTGGACTGGAAAACCCAGAGCAGGCGTGTCATCCCACTGTGGATGCGGATGGGTGACAAAAGAAATAGTGGCTTTCTTTATACCCATCAGCCCATGGAGATCATTATATTTCCAAAGGCCATGGAATTCGGTCAACTAGAGACTCTGCCAATCAGACACCAGGAACTCCATCAACTGTCAGGAATGCTAAAGCGTTTCTTCTTTGTGGCAACCTTTGTTCAAAGGTTCTAGGTATTGCTCAAGAAGAATGAAAATGTGAAGCCTGTTTGCTTAAATCACCCTCTTCCAGAATGGAAAAAAAAAAAAGAAAGAATCACAAGAATAAAAACCAAAACATTCCTGGGCCTTTGAATGTGATTAGGTACTGATTGTAACACAGACATGTAGAAAAACTCCTAAAACTCGACTTTTCTGGAGTTACAGTCTCAGGCTGGGATAAGGTTCTGTGCTTGGAGAGACTGTTTACGTTAGAGATCTCTGTGGTGATGCACTGTTGAGAGAGAGTAACATTAGAAATGGTCATTTTTATTTCTTTGGGCCTCCTTAACTTATATTGTCACAGAAATATATTTCTATACCAGAATTAATATTCATGCTGGCTGACTCAGATAGGCTATAGTTCTTGCCCCAGGAAAACACAATTCAGGCTGTACAAACTGAGGGTACTTTAGAGGGAAGACTTCTGAGGAATTAACAAACTTTCTGTACATGCGTTCGCCTGAAGCATCCTTTGATCCTCCCTATGAGGGAAGGGTGTTCCTGAAGTAGTAACAGGAAGTACTAACTTGGGCTAGGACTGTTCATTTCTGTCCGGTCTGTGTTTTTTCATGAAAATTTTCCTTGTTGTGGGTCTGTCTGAGCTGTGCCATGCAAGGTGTTCTTAAGCAGCCCTGATCTCTACTCACTAGGTTCCCTTTCCCAATCTAACTATCAAAATTGTCTTAAGATCATGCCCGATGTTGTTTTGAGGGAGGAAGTAGGACCACATCCCAATCAAGATAAAAAGGAGCTAGCATGGGGAAGTCTAGCATGTAGGGCAGGCAGCACATGGGAAGGGAGGGGAGAGGGAAACAGCACATCCTCTCTATACCTGGGCATTAACCTCCTTGAGTCCCAGGGCCTTTCTGTATAAGTGGAGTCTTATAGGTGCGTCATAAAAATCTCTGAATTAGGACCATGTGCATATGTCAACAGGTATATATAGCATACTTGTCCAGTGATTTCTTCTTTCCTGAACTCTCACATAGCTACTTCTGTTTGGGTCTTTTGACTTTTACTGCTGCTGTTTATCTAGCTTACATTACTACAGAGCCTTCTGGATCCTCTGCTTCAACTCCACTGAGATCTGTACTTACACTTTCCTCCTTCAGTACTCTAACATGAAGACTTAGAACATCTTTGAACACTATTCTGAAGTACACTGGCTATGAGCCATGGCTACTGAACTCTGAAAATGTGCCATTGATGTAAGGAAAAAGCATATATAAAGAAAAGGATGTAAAACAGTTTGTGAAAGTTATTCATATTTATTGTATATTAAAATGCTAAGGTTTGAATATGCCTGGTGAGGTAAAAAAAATAATA
>JADRCD010220382.1:0-15508 GCA_019843815.1 Montemys delectorum
ATATATATATATAACGGGAAAGCAGAAGGCATGATTAACTGGGTGGGAGCTGGAGGTAGGAGGGTCACACTGAGGGCAGTGGCGGAATGGAGTGAGTGGAACAGTGTATGAGAGCCATTACTTTCTATGCTCACTTTCAAAATCAGTTTAGAAGAAGGGAGGGAAGGAGCTTAGACCATAGGATACCCATGCTTGTTTACACAGGTGCAAACAACACTTAGACTTTGAAAGGAAACACATTTAGAAAGGTCACCCAGACCAAACGTTCTCAATGTTTTCTTCTGTGTATTCAGACCCACTACCCTGACAATAGGGCTTGTCATTACTGATTCTTAGTTGATGCCACGCAGCCAGACTTGGTGCCAGCCAGGTTATCTGTAAGCCTGAGTGCCTTATGGCATGGCAAACTGTCTTAGCCTGGTTATGAGGTTTTTAATTGTTATTTATTTAAATGGTAGTGCTAAATTTCCTCACTCACCTGCCAGGCTTGCATGTAGCCTATGAAAGGTGCCAGCTCAGGTGAGGAATGAGCAGTCTGGCTTCTATTTCTGTCAACTCTTTTTTCTTTGTCACTGAGCAAGTTTGGCCGTCAGCTCCAGTGACCCTCAAAGATGGTTTCCCAGAGATCTCATTCTGTACCTCATAGCCATCTGAGGAGTTCAGACACTTTAATTTTGCACCTGAACTGGATGGGGTTGTTTTATTTTTTGCCTCCCCCTCTTAAACCAGGGCATTCATTTTTACATTCCATTTCATGAGGAGAACAGAGAATGACCATTTCATGCCTCATGTAGCAGTCACAGGGGTAAAGTTGAGCTTGCATTCTCCAAAGGGAAAAAGGTTCCTCATTCCTAGGATGAGGAATCATGGCGCTCAGGGTGCCCAGAATCACCATTTAAAAGAAAAGAAAAAAAGAAAGAAAGGTGCCATGATTTGCACCTTTAATCCAAGCACTGGGCAGACAGAGGCAGGAGGATCACCTACTAGTTCAAGACCTGTATGGGACATAGACTGAAGCCATGCCTAAGCGTATCTATTCTAAATGTGGGTTTTTCATTTGTCTGTGTGTGTGTTTGCTTTAGTCTGTTGACTGTGCCTGAGTGTGAGATGAGGAAGGTGCTATGCAATCCTACACAGCTGTAGTCTTTGGTCCTTCCCCTGCTTTGACACTCTGAGGACGAAATCCTCCAACTGCAGCTTCTCTTGTCTACAACATCCTTGCAATTCCCCTTCCCTTCTCTATAGGGAAGATCCCAAATTTCTGTTAGCTTTAGAGATGTTCATTTATCCCAGTTCCATCCCACTCCCTCTTACCCCTCAGAGAGAGTTTAAAAGCTTCCTTATCTTCAATTCTGCTTTTTTTTTCCTTTCCTGTGTGTTGACTGAGATGGTATTCCTGTACCAACTCTTTTGTGTTACTTCTTCGGCATCCCTTCCCATCCAAGCCTGGAGCACAGATGCTCAGAGCACAGTCATGGAGCTGACCTGGGGCTACATCCAGCTCCCGCTCCATCCTTCTGCTCCTGCCTGCAGCGTCCAAAGTTGTGCTATGGTCCTTTCTCAGCTCCAGTCCCCTCTTGGCATTGTTGAAAGTCTTGGCTGCTCTTCACCTAGTTAAATCCTACCTAAGGCTAGATCTGATGATTGGTGATACCCTTGAGGAAACTTCTCTCCTCTGCTGTGGTCCTTGGAGCCACTTAGCTGCTCTATTGTGTACTTGTGTGGTTGTACTCTGAGGACTAGTCTGTCTGCTTGCGGGACAGAAGTGCTTTGAGATAGAGATCAGCTACACTTGCCTCTACCACTGCCATCCCAGGAGCAATTGGCTCCAGAGGCTGCTGTGAAGGAAGATGTGTGTGTGCACACTACCCCATCCCAAACAGTGAATGACAGGCTGAGAATCCCCTGAGGACTCTCTTGCTGAAGGGTTATTTTCTTTGCTCTCTTTGGATATCATTTGCAAAGGAGTATAATTAATCCCACCTCCCCACTGGTCTGCACAAGACAATTTTGTTTTGTCAAAAAAAATGTATCCAGTTGACTTTAGAAGACTAAATTGGTTTTATTAGTGACTCGAGAATCAGGCAGTGTCCTTTCTGAACATTAGAAGGAATCCCACTGCAAGTGGCTGAGCAGCTGTTTCTCGAAGGTAGCCTGAGCTGCCTTAGAAACAAAAGGATGAGGAATGCTGATTGGCTATTTTGACATTTCTTCGGGTTACTCTTCCCCTAAGGATTAAAATGGAGGAGGAGAGCAGAGAGAGCTTTTTTATGAAAGCTTATACTAGCTAAACTATTTCCAATTGGTTATTCTGACTCTCCTGGTTTTGTTTAATGGTCTCTTTAAGTTGCTGTTGTTGTCTATTGTTGTTGTTGTTGTTGTTGTAGGACACTTTGTATTGACTGTTTGGTCTGCTCTATTGGGCTCTGTGCAGGAGCCCAGTTCTCACCAGTGTCCCCCTTACTTTCACCCAATATTTTCTTACATTTTATCCTCATTTCCTATTGCCATTTCTCAGAGAACCCAGAGCTGTGGGCAGCCTGCTTGGAAGAGGGTCAAGGGATACTGCTTCTGCCTCTTGTCATTACCGGCTAATTCCTGGGAATCAATACCACCCTGCCAAAGGAACAGGGGCTTCTTCTGACCTCCCTGCCCTGTTTCCTCTTCCCAGTATTCTAATGAAGGGCACAGAGGCAGGGCCTGCTGTGGGGCATCCCACAGGGCAGCTCATAGTAGCCACTTTTCTGCATCTATGTTAAGAAATGTGCCCTCCCCGGCTGCAGTGATGGCTTTTCAGAAAGGATGACGTGGCTCTTGTCAGTCAGTATCCATCATGTGCTGAAAAGGGGGTTCATGATCCTCTTTTTGCTATGGAGGAGGAAGCTGAATCTCAGAAAGCAGTGAGTGAGCACTCCAGCTAAGACGCCAACTCAAGGGAAATTCTCCTATCTCACCCCCAAGTCATAGCTTCCCCCACTGCACACTAACATTGCTGTCTCCCTAGTGTTCTTGCCCTAAAGGTCAGCCACACTCCTGGTTCATTCCATTACTATTTGGGGTGTTCTTGGCATGTGCAGGAAATCCTACCTTCGCTTCTTTTTAACTCTCAAATCTTGGAGAATCATCAAAGTTCTCATTAAAAATGAGATACACTCCCTAGCAGTATCAAGATTACAGGGATGAGTGGTTATGGGATGATCCAGCATATCCCAGGCCTATAACATGCACTTTGTGATGTTTTCCTTTTTCTTTAGTTTAGTCTCTTTAACTTTCTGTGTTCTTTATGTTATTACAGGCTGCTTTGAAAACAAACAATAAGGCCAACCAAGGGCCAAGTGGCCTGCTGTGGGAATGACAGACAGAGACTGAGCCCAGGGAAAACCATAGCCTCGTTGGCCTGGAAGGCTAGCTCCAGGCAGGCCTGGTGGTGGCCGGTGTTTTGGTCCCGCTTTGGCCAGTAGGAAGCTTGCCAAGGTGCAGTGGATATTGCTTCTGGGTACAGGTTTTAACACCAGGGCTCAGTCTTTCTAGGGGTTCCTAAAGGAAAGTGTCACGCTGCTTTTGTGAGGGCTCCTTTAGAGTATTCCAGAACCTCCAAACTTGTGAAAGCTATTCTACCCAACTGTGGGTCTTGGAATTCCCTTATGCCAATTCCTGGGTGCCATTTGTTGATTTCTTAGGAAGTTTGTGTGACAATTGCTAAGTAACTACCATGATTAAACATTTATTTATGTCTATAATTAAACAGACCACATTAAAATCAAAAGTAGTAGGTAGTCAAAGCATCCCTAATTAGCTTGTAAGGTTTTATTTTTACCTATGTACTTAAGATTATTTACATCTATTGCATCTAACTGATAGACATTCAATGGAATGCTTGGTTGTTGTGCCTGGAAACAAGGAAGAAAGTACTTAAAGTGGAAAAAAAAGTGATTAAACATTATATATCATGGGAAACATTTAAAAATACATTTCCTAGGGAACCAGTTCACAAAAGTCCACTTGCATACCACTAACAGGGTTCCAGAAGGACTAACCCAAACAAACAAACAAACAGCCAAACAACCCAAGACCTGTGGGTGCTACCTAGGTACACTGGCCCTGTCTGAATCTGGTGGCTTGCATTGGTCCTCATAGAATTGGTGGAAGAGATTGTCTTCCAGGGATGCATTGATTTGAAGACAAACTGAACTTCCAACCTTAGGCTACGAAGGGGAGATATGGCTCACTCCTTGTGAGAGTGCTCACTGATCGGTGATGGCCTCTCCCCTAAGAGTACTGAAGATTCTGACGTGGGTCACTCCAAAAAAGGAGCCTAGAAAATAAAGGAAGGAGCAGAGACAGCAGGTTTGCTGGTCTCCTCTAGATGTCTTATCCTACAGGGGTGGGAAAGGCAGGCATGATTTGGGGCTTATCTCTACCCTTAATGACAAGGTGAACGTTGACCTTTACATTAAATGGGCACCGGTATATCCATTATTATTGGGAAGAACTTACACTAGCTCCTAAAAAAATGAGCAAATTATGAGAAGCAGAATGATGAGGAGTCTGAAAGTATTTTCCTTAAGTATCCACTTTTAAAGATTGAAAATAGATTCTTCTCTCATACAATCCTGACCAGTTTCCCCTTCCTCTGTTCCTTCTAGCTCTGCTCTCAGCTCCCCTCTCTCCAAGATCCACTCCTCCTTCTGTTTCCCTTCAGAAAGGTGTGGGGCCTTCAAGAGGCAACAACCAAACAGAACGAAACAACATACAACAAGACAAGGCAAAACCTCTCACATTGAGGCTGGCCAGGGCAACCCAATAGGAGGAAAATAACAGGCAAAAGAGTCCAAGACACACCTGTTCCCACTGTTAGGAGATCCACATAACACAAAGCTAACAGCCATTAAATATGCGAAGGACTGGTGCAGACCCATGCAGGCCCTGTGCTCACTGCTTCAGTGTCTGAGGGTCCATGTGAGTCCTGCTTAGTTGACTGAGTGGGCCACATTCTCCCGAGCTCCAAGGAGACCTCTCCACCTCATATCTAGTTGTGCATCTCTGCATCTACTCCCATCTGTTGCCAGAGGAGGCCTCTCTGATGACTTGACAAGGTCCTGATAAGTAAAGTAGAACAACACTAACTTCAGGGTGGAGGGACCACACACCTGGGGGTCATGACCCATTTTCAGATGGTATATCAGAAATCCTTCACATCGGATATTTACATTATGAGTCATAACAGCAGCAAAATTACGTTATGAAGTAGAAGGAAGTCATTTTATGTTTGGGGGTCACAACACCATGAGGAACTGTATTAAAGGGTCGTAGTGTAAGGAAGGTTGAGAACCCCTGATGTGGAGGCTCAGTACCACAGGACTCAGGGTATCTCTGGCATACCCTGAGAAGGACATATCACTTCTATGGGAACCTTGCCCAGACAACAACTTTCATCTAGCAGTAAGCTGGTAAAGGAGATCAGGCTGAGGAAGACAAAGTAGCAGGTGAATGCCTTCCCAAAGTCAGTGAAGACGGAAGCACTGAGAGTGGAGAGACTTAGGAAACAGTCACCATGGGCCCGTGAATGGGCTCACGGGCCAGAAAACGTACATTAGAGCAATAATCGGGAAAAGTTACAGTTAGATAACAGTTCTCTGGGCCAAGGTGACAGAGAAACTCTATTAGTTTTGCAACTTTTCAATGAATAGAAAATTATTTCAAGATGGAAACATTTTAATTTAAAAGTATTTAAGTGGGGACTTACCAATGGAGAGCTCAGAGAGTCCAGAGTTTCTCCAGGTTACCCATCCCAGTGTGGTAGATAAATGCTTCTCTATTTATAAGTTCCAAACAACAGAATCTACTAACCAAGGACTAACCTTACCAGAGGATTGCACTAGCAAAATGGCCATCAGCTGCTGAGCTCATGAGGAAGCCAATGGAGTTTCGCAGTGGTAAACAGCTAGGTAATTGATTAGAAAACATCCCACACCGAGCTGGAACTGGTGACTTGAGGAACATATGAGTATGGCCCATTTCCAACTTGCCGTGCCTCGCAGCATGTCATGTGGGCTACCTGACCACCCTGTCCTTACTGCAACTCCTAAGCAAGTGTGTTCTGCTTTAATGTCACCTACTCTTTGCCTGACAGGCTCAGAAGATAGGGGCTTTGGCTTCATTTTCCAGATGGTCATTGGGTCATTTGTTCTTAGGAGATCCACTTGGAAAATAAGAAGACAGCTTTTGGGAATGCTCGACTAAAAGTCCCCAATAAAGTTAATAACCCAATGTGTTCTGTCCCATCAGCACCATCTCACGATGCTTCTGGAAGTGCTCAGCTCCCCTTTTTTAAATCTTCCATGACTAAAGTTTAAAAGATTTCTTTGCCTATAGCCAAGGTGGACTCTCCGCCCCTACTTATCCCTTTCCTTGGTCCCTCTCCCTTCCGGTTTCTCTAGGATCAGGAACAGGAGTGACAGGAGTAAGGCATGTGTCTGGGGAGGAGAACCAAGTTCATGTACATGCCAGAAATCCAGAAACTAGGAAGAGAGGGCTGTGTGGTGGCACACTCCTATAACCTCAGTACTTGGGAAACCGAGGCAGGAGAATCACAAAGTTTCGAGTCATCCTGGGCTCACAGAGAGGCTCTATTTCAAACACACATACACAAAATACTTTTAAACGAAGGAAGTTTAAATGTGGATGCAACCGTTAAAACATCAGTATTAATGGTTTTATTCATGTGCAGTTTTTCTCGTTTTTAAACTTTAAGATAACAGTGCATTAGTTTTTGTTTTCCTTAGCTAGGCACACTTCAATTTCTTCTAGCAGGCAGAGATACCTCACTCACCTTTTTCTCTCATCCTTGTAAAAAAGACAAGAGAATCTCTCCCCACAGTGCTAAAGTAGAGCCTGAGAACCGGCCCCTACCATCCCCTGCTGGGCAGTGCTGGCTCTCTGGAAGAGATCACCCACAGGAATTCTTGAATAAAGGCCCTGGTTGGAAAAAGCTGCCATTTACCCTAAATCTTCACTAGCTGGTCACTGGCTACCTAAAAAGTATATTTTGCATAATACCTGGGTTACATTCCCCCATCAGCAGCAGAATAAATACTGGCCATGCCTGGTCCCAATAGTTACTGAGGGAACCATGACATTGACTGCTCCATGGATATAAATATATAAATATGAATCTTTAAGAGATGTGTGTGTGTGTGTGTGTGTGTGTGTGTGTGTGTGTGTGTGTTAGGAGGGATGGTTTGAGCCATCCCTCTGTCTGCAAGGCTCCAGGCCCCAGATGTCACATACTATCTGGGGATAGTAGCCAGGGACGCACCAGAGAAGCTTCCAGCAAACAGTTCAAGAGTTCTAGAGTGGACATCTTCTCAGGGATGTATTATGGAACTTTTGTCTTGGAGAGTAAAAAAAAAACAAAAAAACCAACTGATCCAGGAGCTCAAATTGGAAAGGATATTTATTTCTCAAGGTTTCTTTAAGCAGCCTGGCATACACACACACACACACACACACACACACACACACACACACACACACACACAGAGCTTTTCTCCCTGACCCTCTTTCCTGCTGTTTTTTTACATCCTAGCAAACGACTCTCTTGCCCTCCCACCAGGCTTTCATGGCCTTCCTCCTCCTGTCATTTATCCTGTGTTTTGCATACCCCAAAAGGCACCTTCCTCTTCTTTTTGCTTGTCCTGAGGGCCTGCAGCTGGTGATTCACATCTTGATTCCTGCCCACAAATATATCCTGTCTTGTTTGTGGAATTACTCAATAAAAGCCGCAGCCCTGCTTCTTGTCATTATTCCCTAGGAGACTGGATTCACCCTTTCTATCACCTGCTCTTCCCCTCTAGACATCTGAGTTGTGACCCCTGGAAGCTGAGCATTACCTTTTCTGGCAGGACTTAACCCCATTTCCTTGTCCATTAAGAAACCTTGTGATTCCTCTGTCACCGCTTTTGTAATCGTCTCTATTGCCTTCTGATAATGCTGGCAGCATGCTGGAATTCAGAAAATGATCACGTGTGGTTTTATACTTGTTCATGTTGCAAATTCCCCTCTCAACTAAAGCAATGCCTTTCTATACAACCATTCACTGAATATTAACTAGGCAGCTACTGTTCATCAGGCAGCACGCTGAGCACTGGGAGTACAGAGGGAAAGAAGGTGGGCTGCCCCAGAGATTGCATTTCGCAGCACCTTCCAGCTCCAGTCTCCAGCATCAAGTCTACTCAGTGTGCTAGGAGGACTTTATCACAGGCCTAGAACCATGCTTAGTACTGTGACTATAATGAATTTTGCTCTGAGTACTTAAGAATAGCGTTCACTGTCTGATCCACCCAACTCATGGGATCCCCCACTGTCTCTTTGAAAATGTGGCATAGGTTTTCATTTACTAAAACTATTCCTCTAAGGGAGTCCTATATCAGGTCTATGAACTTTAAAAGGGGAAGGCTAATCTGATCCCACGTTTCCTCTGTATGTTTACACTTCTTGGCATAATTCCACATTTTAAGCAGACATTCCATAATGTACCTCTGAGATTTGATAGATCTTTCTGTCCTCAATTAGTCTACTTCCTAGAAAGACATGCTGACAACTAATTTTATTTTTGATGCTCAGCAGAACCAAATGAGAAAGGTAAATCTGCTGCCACTGCATTAGCCAGTATATAAAAAGCAGGTACCAACCTTGAGCACTGCAGAGACCTCAATGGGTTGGTGCATTGATTGATGCAGGCATTTCTCATCAAGATCCTATGCCAGTGTATGCATGCTAGGACTGACCTGTTCAAGCATGCTTAATGCACTAAACTAAACCCTGAGGCTGGGATCACAGGCTTTCTTTTCCTCTCCATCACCTAAACAGTTTGTGGACCCTGTGTGCACACTACCATTTGTGGTATGCGCATCACATGTGGCTCAACTTTACCATGTCCCTTTTCCCAACAGACAACAAACCCAGGAGCATAAAGACTGCATATGTCTTGTTCATTGTCACATCTTTACACAACACTAGACAGTATAGACTAGTCAGTAAATATTTGGTTTGTATCAAGTTAAATTCTAGCTGAAAGATTAAGGACATGTGGGATGCATGGATATGCATTTGAATCCAGTGTTACCACAGAGCCTCTGATGGAATCTCAGGGACTTGATGGAATCATCAGGATCTTGATGGAAACTCGGGGACTATCTGCATTTATCAATAGTCACTGTGGAGCTACTGATCCTGCACTTAATGTGTTTCCTCTTTCCTTCACTCTCACCCAAGTGAAATTCCTCCAAAACCTGTCTGAAGCTTCCTCAGGGAAGAGACCCCAGTTGGCTATCCAAAACTAAGTGGTCAGACCTGAGATTACACATATACAAGTAACGTTATACATACTGAACAGATTTTATTTACATATTTAAGGACATATAGACATATATATGTGGCAACAATTAAAGAAAAGCGCTGTGAGTTTGAGTAAGAGCAAGGGGGTTTCATGGGAAGTATTGGAGGGGGAAAGCGGGGTTAGTGACATATTTATAGTTTCAAAAAAAAAAAACTTCTATAAAACAAATCAACGCATTTGACTAATTAGATGACAATGTCTATACAACAGTCAACAATAGTCTTGGTTGAGGTTCTGACATCTGGAAATGTTTGGCGTTAGGGCTGGCCAGTAGCCTTTTAGACATGTGGATTTTATTTCTAGATTTATGTCCAATAGACTCTGATTGGAGGGAGTTCACTGAAACACATCTGCCAAAGGAGATAAAGGGATGTTTGTCTTCAAATGTTTCCATCTAAAAGTTGATTTTGATGACTTCAGGTGAGTGAGAATAAGCGCTCAATGTTCTGGGATAGTCCTCAAATGTTGAGTTTAACTCAATCTTTCACTTATTTATTCATACATGCTTAATATTATACTCCATGATAGAGCCATGTGTTAAAATATTAATTTGCTATGCATGAGTCATGCATGAGCTAAATATATCAAGAAATTTATATACAAAAATATAGCAAAGAGGCTTTAGCACGATCCTATAGTTAAGTATTACTGATGAACAAAATGGAAGCTTAAGTAGTTAAATAGTCTCCAGCTACAGGGATATTTTGTGGTAGAGCCAGAGTTTAATCTGTCTAGATCTAAATCTTCTCTCCTACATCTCATCAGGAACCAATAAAGACAGAGTAGTCCCTTATCTATCCAGTGTGTTCATAAAAATACGTCTGGCATATTAACTGGAAAAGCAGAATACAAATGTCTACATGCTGCACAGAGAGTCTGCATGCGTAAGTATCTGAGCACCTCACGGAAGAATGAGAAGCTATGAATCCAGAACTCTCATATGTATGACTCTATTTTCAGTTCTGGTAATGCTTGTACCAGTAAATGATAGATGCTTTTAAAAAGAATACTCTGCATAATTCAGAGGTGTAATCTGAATAGATAAAGAGACGGCTGACTTTGCTTGATATTACAGTTTATACCACACATTTCCCCTCCAGGGGACAGGAGATGTAGGAATGCTGGCAAGGCTGATATTGTTTATGTCTCTGAAGACAAGAGTCAGAAAAACCAATCTCTGCAGAAGTAAAATACTTTTTTCCTGTGGATAGAGCCAGTTCTAAGGGGAAAAGAGGGTGCCTTCATAACTGGGAACAAGAATCGCATGATCCAGTAAAGGTCAGAGAGGAATAATTATAATATTCCCAAATAACACCCCAATTCCAATTATTAATGTACTTCAAATCTGCCCTGGAAGACAAGGTCCAATGCCACATCCTCATACTTACATATCTGATATAGATAATGAAGTGATGCATACAAGAGAAAAGGTTCCTAACATCTTTAATCTTAACAGACATCTTTTACATCAAACTCTAAATTGCTAAGATGTCAAGTAGACTTGAACAATTCTCTTTTATTTATCCATTCATTCTTCCATCAGCCTGTCACTATCCAACCATCACTGACAAATGATGGTCATATATTTATTTGCCTGATAATTGCTAATAAATACCAGGGAGTAAGACTGAAGCAGCTTTTGGGAGCTCTCCAGATTAATTCTGATAAGCAGATGGGGTGGGTGTTTATATCCCACACTCCCATGCTGTGTCTAATGCTGATTCAGACACACAGAAAAGCCACACCTTGCTTTGAGGGACCATACCATGCCAGCAATGTGGTTGGCTAAAGTGGCAGAAGTTGGAGCATGTTTCTTGAGGTCTTAAGTTGTAACACACAGATGCTGTCCAGACCATCTCACCTTAATGGTGATGGGAAGGAACATCTGTAAGGTACCATGGTAGCTTTGAAAGGATTCAAAATCACCCTAGATCTTAGACCATGAAAGGCAGATGACTACTTCCAAATATTACACACTCCTCTGCAAGAAACCCTTAATGTTCTTCTAGGGATGAACATGCAGGTTTGGTTCAGAAAGAAATTGATTATAGTCATTAACTAGGATTGTCTGCCAGTGATTGAGCATTCATAAGAAAGACTTTCCTGCCCCCTGAGCTGGTCAGGGAAGGATTCAAGCCACACAATACATGGAAGAGTGTTTTCTTGTGGATTCTGCCACACCCCCTGCTTGATTAGTCTTATATATTTTGGTTTTCATTTTTGTTGGTTTTGGGGGTGTTGTTTGTATGATTATTGGGTGTTTTGTTTGCTTGTTTTGTATTTGTTTTTTGTTTGTTTTTCAAAGACCGAGAGACAGGACATAAATTTGGGTGAGTAGGCAGGTGGGGGGGAATATAGGATGAGTTCGGGGTAGGATCAAACATGATCAATAATATATATTCTGTGAAAAATTATTGCTATTAAAAATCCAGAAACTGAGGCTGGTGAGATGGCTCGCAGGTAGGAGCACTGACTGCTCTTCCGAAGGTCCTGAGTTCAAATCCCAGCAACCACATGGTGGCTCACAACCATCCCTAATGAGATCTGACACTCTCTTCTGGTGTGTCTAAAGACAGCTACAGTGTACTTTCATATAATAACAAATAAATATTTTTTAAAAAAACCCAAAAACTGTTCTTTTTAAAAAAGTGACACTGAAGACATACTTAGAAATGAAGAAGCTAATTTCTTTTTACATAAAAAGGCCCCAGAATATAATTAGAATTTTTTCAATACATCAGGAAAAATTAACCACATATAGCTTTCTCTAATTTACCATAGGTGTATAAATTGGTCGAATAGCGAAGAAACGGTAAAGGAAGTGGTGGATAACTACCTAAATGTTGCAGAAGAAGCTGTATTCGGATGGTACTATTAGTAATAAGATAAGATTTGATCTATGACTTTAAAAATCCAAAATATGGAGTGGGAGAAAAATAACCAATATTAAAATGAAAAAGAAAATCTCTTTGTGGGATCAGGAGAAATAGAGATGCCTTTTGTTCACAAGTCTTGTTTTTTTTCAGCACCATGGACAAGATCACAGCAGCACAGGGTGTTCTTTATAGCCATGGCTTTCTGGGGAAGGCTTTAATTACATCCATTCTAAACAGAAAGAACAATGGTGATGTGTTTGTGTAAGGGCAGAGGAAACACATCCATTCTTCAGCTTTATTGGCCTTTTCTGGCCATTTCTCACGCACTTGAGATTGGCATCCTTCTTCGGTCTTTTCCTGGCAAAAGAAAAAATAGTTCAGGTCACAGATTCTAAAGCCTCCGGTGCTGGCAATTTCTCTACAGTCACTGGCATAATCAATCCCTAACTGGACTAGTTAGTGAGAGCACTGAGTTCTGCCTGGGTATAAAGATGTCCCCTGACTCCGGGCTTGGAGTCTTTTCTGCCTAACTTGGCAGGGATGTGTAGGAAGAGCCTGTTGTAAAATGTGAGAGCCATAGGGTTTTAATTTGGGGAATTCCTGCTGTGGAAACTCTTACAGGCCATTGCTGAATGAGTTGCTGATACCTATGTTCTGTCCCTGGAGGGTGTAGGGATGATTAGGGGTATTTTCACTGTAGGACAGAGAGAAGATGGTGTTGATTTTTTTTCTCCTCTGTTTCTGCCTCAGTCTTTTGTGTGAGGTCAAGAGCAGCTTAAAAAAAAGTCTCTACCCAGAAGCTTCCAGATTCTTCACTCTGATTCCATCCCCCACATTCAAACAGTCACTCCTCATTCTCTCAGCCATGAGTACTTTCCTCCTAGTAGATCTCCTCATTAAATAAACTCTGTATCTACTTGATAAAAATCCTAGCAGTTACTCATTATGCACAAGCTACCCTTGTTAGGTGTGGAACCTAAAATAGTGACATAAATTCAATTCATATTATCAAAAGAATTCTCTGAGGATGCTTGCTCAGAAGTGCGAGCAAGGAAGCATGCAGGGGCTGGGGCAGTAGATTATAACCTGCTCCTCAGAGGAGTGTGATGGGGCATGCAGGGGGTGGGGGTGGACTACAAGCTGCTCCTCAGAGGTGCTTGTTTTCTTAGCACGCTTACTAAGTGCTACATTGTAACAGGAGAGTTAGCTTTGGGCCAAGAGTGCAATACTTTTCTATGGAACTTCAGGTAACAGAGTTACAGTTTGAAATTTGAGGGGATATGGCTCATGTCCACAAGCACCCACATAGGTTCTATGGTATGACTAAAACTGTGAAGGAGACAAAAGATGACAATAGAAGCGCAAAAAGAGAAGCTTAGTGGAAATGAAATTCAGTAGTCAGTGAAGCGGAGAAGGAAGATGCATCTTCCATAGCTTTCAGGATGAGGCATTTCAAAGGTCTTCAGCATCGTGAAGTTCTTTTGTTATCCTGTTCCCATGAATGCACGCATTTGCAAATATATCACCTACCAAACAAGCAGCACAAATTAAAGATTAACTAATTTGTTTACTCATTAATAAAAATCAATGCAGCATAAGCACCATTGTGAGTTTCCTGACCAGCAAAGTTAAACTGGTTTCCTTGTTCTTTGTGTTCTCTTTCCAATGAGTCTTGACATTTTCAGTAGCCCATGCAAGAATATTGATGAGGGATGAGTATGCAATTTCTGTTAAGTTTCTGGAACTATTACAAGTAACCTACAGAGTCCCATTTTTTTTTAATGGTAGAAAGCTCAGAGGAGCCCGTGGCTGCAGGGCCATTTGCTCTTTTGATCCAGTTTGCATTTAAGCTTTGAGAGTTTATATTTCAGAACAGTTTAGATAAAGAAGCCCAGAGTATTTGGACATAAATGATGAGTCAGCACCCAAATTTGAAACAAATAACTGACACTAATAATTAAAACTAACAATTGTTTAAGTAACTATTTAAAGATTAACAGTACATTAGCTAAGACTCAATTATGACTCAGTTCTTATGTGACTGTATTGATTTTCTTTGCACTGAAGGGAATTTTCTTTCCAGTGGCCTTGATACATATGAGATGGGCTCTCAAAAGTTAGCATGTCTAAACCAGTTGCTTTGCCCAAGAAACTCCAAAAAGCAAGAAGCAGAACCTCAGATTTGATGAAATCAGGCTGACAAACCTGTTTTCAGGATAGAGCAGTTTGGAGTTGCAAGGCCCATGGTCATGATCATACTTGTTGTTCCTTATTCTGTGTAAGCCACTAATTTTGTAACAAGATGACGGCAATGACAATTCTCCTCCTCATCCTCCTCTTCCTCCTTCTCTTTCTCCTCCTTTTACACATGTTCTCACTCTACACCCCTGTCTATCCTGACACTGACTGTGTAGACCAGGATGGCTTTAAACCCACAGAGATCTGCCTGCCTTTGCCTCTGAGTGCTGGGATGAAAGGCATGCACTACCACACCCAGCTGCAATAAGTTTCTCAGTTTGGGAACATACACTTTGCTTGTTCCCTTGGCTATTATAAACTGTGAAATGTTGTTATAGTTAACTAGCACCAGAAGCAAAAGATCCTTGCAACCAGAAAGACACGGATTCTATCACCCACAGCTCTGTGCCTGGACCAGCCACATACGTTTCTCTCTTGTCACGTGGAAGCCAGTGCAGCAGATATGGGAGCTTACTCTCAGTATTCAGAGAGACTGTGCACATGAAGTACTGGTGTATAGCAAATGCTCAGTGTAAACTGAATGATGATGACTAGAGGGGTTCCTATTTTATACTTTAAATTAGAATAGCACTTAGGTCCAGCACATCTGTCAGAGTGCACTGAGGTAAGTATGGAGCCCACAGCCCACTGTCTGGAATGCAGTCAGAATTTAACACGTGTTAGCTGCAGCCTTTATTCAGATCCTTCTATTCAGTCCTCCATGAGTGACTACTATTTGGAAGAAGAAGGCACAAATTAGAGCATGTCAGCCGTAGAGATGTGCATATGTGTAGCTGTGGTTTCCTCCAGTATCCATTGATCAGCATTAAGATGTTGGAATTACACATTTAGGAAGGTTTGATTTTTTTATTTTATTTTATTTTTTAATTTTTTTCCTTCTCTAGGCTGTAGGTTGGAGATTCCAGTGAGCTTTTAACAAAAGCTCTCAAAAAAAAAAAAAAAAAAAAAAAAAAAAAAAAAAAAAAAAAAAAAA
>JADRCD010220382.1:31034-53534 GCA_019843815.1 Montemys delectorum
CCCGCCCCCCCCCCCCCCCCCCCCCCCCCCCCCCCCCCCCCCCCGGCACTTCTCTTGGTTTTTCAGGATAGGGCTTCTCTGTGTAGCCCTGGCTGTTCTGGAACTCAGAAATCTGTCTCCCAAGTGCTGGGATTAAAGATATGTGCCACCACTGCCCAGCTCATCTCTCTCTCTTTGCTGCCATTGGTACATCTCCGAAGAGCACGAATGGCCTTCCTGCTTGTCCTTTCCAGATCTAATCTTCCACCAAAGGGCTCCTCCAAACAACCTTTTGGATGAGAAAGTGTCTGGGCCTCCACAATGCTGACAGATAGAGGCCTAGTTAAGTGGACCCTCTGGGAACCCCATATCTACTTGTCTCTCCTACAGTGCTTCCACACAACCTTCCTTCTCTGTGTATGTGTAAGTATATGTGTCTGTATTCCTGTGTGGGGATGGGAATGTGTATGCTTATGTACGTTTGTTTATTAGAGGGATTAGGAAATTTGTTATAAGAAAATACTAAAAAAGTATGCAAGGGACATGACTTCAGGTTGGTAACACAAAGGTAGCATCATGAGCTTGGTTGCTAGCTAAACTAGTAGCATGGGGGAGGGGCACAGGTCCTATGCTTAGAGCACAGTGCTCTTATATGGAAGCTCATAGATGCATATTCGGGAATAATTGGATATACATGCATGCACACATGTACACACACACATACACACACACACACACACACACACACACACACAGTCTTTCAACTCTCAAGGGGGTCACTGCATATAGGACAGAAGTCACCTATCAAAAGTTGATGCCATGAACTGAATCTGGGTCTTGAACATTGTGAAACCTTTGGGTGGGTGGATTAAAAGGAGAGCTCTAAGTGGGTGCAGGCCAGGGAACTCTAGGTGGGTGTATGACTCCTTGCCTATTCTGTCTTGTGGTCTTCCATTCCTTAGACATTGTCTTTGGTGACCTGTAGATGTTGCGATTACACTATTTCCACGCTGGACTTGGATTTTCTTTTTTTCCCATTTGTGTTCCATAGCAGACTGTGATTCCTGGGGGAAGGAACTGTGTCCTTGTGTGGTTGGGGGTTTTGTCCCACTGTCAAGGACTTCAAGTATAGCAGTTGCTCAGTCCAACCTCAGGGAGTGACTTAATGGGAAGAGCAAACCAATACAAAGGACAAGTGGATGATGAGATTTTTAAAAGGTCTGATTTTAGAAATAGGTGAGAAAAGCTCTGTTTCATGCCAGGCTTCCCTTTAAGGATCTTCTCTATATAAAATTCTACAGTTCTGCCCCAGCCCTGGGAAAGGGTTCTTTCTGGCAGATTGGAGAAGAGCATCTTCAGAATCATCTTTCTGACCCCACATCAGCCTCAGAGATGGGAAATCAGAAGGGCTTCATTGGCAGGCCTCCCCCTTGGTCTGCCCATGGAGCAGCCTATGCAGGGATAGTACCCTGTTTGTTTAAACTGAGGCTGAGATTACTACCACCAAGGATTTTCCTCCATTTGACTTGGGGACCATCACCTTGGGGTGCTGCAGAGCAGGTCAGCTTCGCACCTGAGGAAACTGGTATTCCAGTGGGACCATCACTGGCCATGCAAGGATTCAGCTGTCAGCACCAGGAAAGGGACACACACACACACACACACACACACACACACACACACACACACACACACAGAATTTGGGAATCATTCAGCAAGTGCTGGGAAATGCACTATTATGTCATTGGAGTTTTAACAAAATTATCTCCAAATAACCCAGTGCCTTTTGGCTTGTGTGAGTGGAGCTATGCAAATCTGATTTGGGGCAAGTGACTTTAAGTGTGTTCTTAAAGATAAGACTCTGCAGAATCTCTTGTGCTGTTTCCCGGCACTGGAGCCCATTTTTAGAACAGAATGTCTGCCTTTGGCCTTGGCTGACCACCATCTCAGTCAGCATTGCTTTCGAAGGGCAATGAAGCAAGCTATGGATTCTGAAGGGATCTGACAAGTGGGGAACTATACCATACCTTTCTTTATCAAGGGACGAGGAGCCTATTTAAGGACTTTGGTCCTTTAGTTCCTTTGTGTGCAAAGCCTCAACCTTAACAAATAGCCGGCCCTGGGGAAGCAAGAACTGGGTGGTGGTGGTTGTTACTGTTGATATCATTGTTGTTCTTCTTCTTCTCCTCCTTCTTCTTTTAAATTACATCTATTTATGTCTCATGTGTGTATGTGTACATATATATGGGTATGCATGTATGCTATGTCACATATGCAGTCACAGTACAGCTTAGGCACCTCTCCTATTGTGCATTCCTGACTAAGATCCAGATGGTTAGACTTGGTCACAAGCCTCATTAAGCACTGAACCATCTTGCTGGTCCTCTTTTCCTTTTGTTATCTTTCATGCTCAAGTCCTTTTTTCTGACTTGACATGGTAACAGGCTCAGAGGGTTTCATGAACCTTTGTTGGAATGTTCAGTGGACAGATAAGGTGCAGAGTATGTCTGTCGGATTTGCATTACTATAACAAAGTACCTAAAGCAGGCTAGTTATAAAATAGCAAAGGTTTAAAGGGTCCATGTGGTGGAGGCTCTAAGACCCAGTCCCTCTATTCTCTCACTCATTACGTGGTGAAGACTTAAAAGCTCTGGTGAGGCAGGATGCCACAGCAAGTGGCTGTATCTCAAGCCTAAAAACAGAGAGCCACGTGGCACCAAACTCCAGCCTTTATAGCAATCCTCTCAAGAGCTACTAAGGAGTCCATAAGAAATACTTGCTAATGGCTTACCCCCAGTCACCTAAGGATGACTCCCCGGAAAGAAAGATCAGACCATTGGAAGCACTGTAATCGAAGAGGCATGAGCCTCAGGTCCCTGTTGTCCCCCACTAGGGCACAGTTCTTCTTGAGTTACTTGAAGGAATTAATTCGGTCAAGTGGTCCTTCAAAATCAGAACCTACTTTTCTAGACTTGTTGCCAAATTCATTCAGGGGCACCTTTTAGTCTTTAAGTGGCATCCACCAGGGCTTTCTCAAATAAAAATGTTCTGTGACGCAATACGTAGGAAGGGCCTTAGGAACAGAACCATAGGGAAGTCATCAAGGGGGCTGAGATCTGTGAAGGAGAAGTCCAGTTCCTCACCAGACCCCATGGGCTCCCAGAGGCTGGACGCAGGCACTAACCTCAGTCAACAACTTCTGAGGTAGGTGCACTCAGGAATTGTAAATTTTTTTTTTTCTTTTTGGTTTTTCGAGACAGGGTTTCTCTATGTGGCCCTGGCTGTCCTGGAACTCACTCTGTAAACCAGGCTGGCCTCGAACTCAGAAATCTGCCTATCTCTGCCTCCCAAGTGCTGGGATTAAAGGCATGTGCCACCACTGCCTGGCTCGAATTGCAAATGTCTTGAGTTTCATTTTTTTTTTCTGAAATAACTTCACTTTGTTCTCATGATCATAAAAACCTCAAGCACCATTTCTTTAAAAAATAAGAATTACAGAGAAAGCCAGCTTCCTGAAGCCTCTTCCTCTATACAAAATCTCACTTTCTAAACATCCTTTGAAGCCAGGAGAGCCCAGAGCTTTATTTGAAAGATGGGAGTGGGCAGGCAGCAGGCAGGACCTGACCTTGGCCTCTAGTTTTTCTTCTCTGTATTCACATTTTCTCCCAATTCACTTAGCAGAACCTACAGCGCATTTATGGCATCTCACATGATGTAGGATGCCCATGGAGGCTCCCAGGGATGGAGTGATAACTCCTGTCTCCTAGGACTCTGCTTCCTAGTGGAGAGGAGCATGAAAGGTTGATGAAGGAAATCCCAATGTAACATGAACAATGGCATCCTGTGCAGTATCGTGGACACTCAGGGTGGAGTGACCAACAGGGACCAGGGATGGGACAGGGCAAGAAAACCACAGAGAGCAGACCGTGTTTAATTTTGTGCTTGCTGTTGTCATAGGAGTTTTAAGGAACCTGGCTCCCCATTTTGAGAGACCTTAAAAGACCTCTATCCCCCACCACTCCCTCCCACTCTCCATTTCCTGTGCTTTGACAAATGGCTCCCCTCTCCTCCCTCTATTCATTCTGTTGAAAAGTGGCACTTGTCATCAATACCTTGAGGGAAATGCTTGAGGAGTAAATGGGAGGGAGCAGACAAGTGCTGGTCACCATCACTGTAAGGTCAAGGAAACAGAGAGCTCATTATTACTGTCTTGTTGTTGTTATTGTTTGGTTAGTTGGTTTTGATTTTTATTTGCCATGGAGTCTCACTTTGTAGCCCAGACCAGTCTTGAAGTTGTTTGTCTTCCTGCCTTGGTCTTGTAGATGCTGAGATTTCAGGCTTCTGCTGAAATCATTATTATCACTTACTAACAATATATTGTGAACTCCAACTTTTATCTGCCCTCCAAGTACAAATTATTCCTCATGATAAATGGGTGATGGATGGTGGTCTGAGCAGTAGTGAGAGAAGATGCTCCCACAAGTACTTAATACCCTCTGACTTTTCAAGCGACGATGAGATTGGAAGGGAGCTAGCAAGAGGTTGAGGTTAGGGGGTTAGTTTGGAGTCCAGTTTTGAGCCTAGTTTGTTGTAGAAGTGAGTGAGCATCTGTGCTCTGGGGTGGTGGTGGTGGGGTGCAGTTAGAGACACAAATCAGGGATGATTTAGCCAACCATCTACCTCAAAAGGATCCGTCAAGGAGTTTACCACACGGTGGGGGGAAGGGCAGGATGATGGACAGAGTCCCAGGAGGATTTACATGTTCATCTTCAGATCAAAGGAGAGTGGTTTGACATCCAGGTAGAGGGTATCTAGGTGGGACCTCCGCTCACTGTGAGGTGGGGGAGAAGGGGAATGGGATGCCCTCATTAGACAACACAGCCTGTGAGGTCAGGGCTTCACGTGCAGTGTCCTTGGCAGCAGGCAGGGCACAGAGAAGAGGCTCTGTAAGTGTTCACTGATGATGGGCTGAGGTTCTTTTACACTTCATCAGACCCTGGGGTACCTGTTAGTGGTGGAGAGACAGAGCTCTAACCCTACTAATGGTAGTCGGGCCAGCACTCTGAATTTATAAACATTGATGCTTTGAGTTGCATTTTGATGTCACTCTTTAATCCTCAAGCCTCAACTATTAAAGAGATAATATTTTGTATTTGAAAGAAATGCAGACAGAGGACAATGACATATAGCCCCAAGAGCCTTCTGTCATCTGTATATGATTTCTGCTTGGGGTGAGGCAGGGATCAGTTATTTGGTGGACACAGTGGCAAGGCTGTGGGCATCGCTCTGGAGTCCAGCGATTGAAATGCCTCGGCTTGTTTGGTATATGAGATGGAGGGCTGCTTTTTTAGCATAACCAGCTGTCATAATATTGAATGTGCTACCTGGGCACCCAGGCTGCTGTGACATGTAGAGGTCACTGGGCTAGCTAATGGTCTAAAAAATGTATATTTCAGGAAGAAAGTAATGGGTTTCATTTGAATGAAATTTAATATACTTATGGATTGTGAAAATTTTTTTGAAAGCCTTTCATGATAATAAAGCTTTTATTTGTTTGGGAGCAAATAATCCTTTGGTGTGATATTATTGTCTTTCCACTTTAATCATGGTTGAAGCCAAGGCAAAAACGCTTCACCGAAAATGTTCCTTGAGTAGACGGCCCCTGTCTGTTTTAAATTGCATTGTGTCTGAAATGGGCTGGGTCACATGTAATAAATGCTGGCATTTTAATAGAAACATTACAGCAAAAAATAGTTAACAATCTGCTTTAATTTCAAAACTCATTTTCTCTCTCACACAGTTGGGCAGTATCTTGGTCAAATGTGCAGAATGCATTGGGATTTAATTATGATGGCAATTTATTCTGAAGCAAGGTTAAGTGGGGCTGTCAATAAAGGTGCAGGGTGAGGACAGCTGTGTCCTGGTGTTCCTCAGTCCTGAAAGCCAGGCCAGCCGTGGAAAAGTTGAAAGCCTTGGGCACTGTTCCTTGCTAAAGCCTCCAATTCCAGGGTGCAGATCCAGAGGCTGGGTGCCCGCAGTATGCCATCCTTTATGAGTGTCCTGCCAGTAAGAAGGGGAAAGCCAAGGGTGGGTGCGTTGAGAGTTAGTAACTCCTTCACTGGATCCAATTTCCTAATTAACTTACTCCTTCAGCATCCAAGCTCCAATGTAGTGAGTGCTGGGCATATACAGGCAACTGACAGTAAGCAGGATTCCTACCCCAGAAAGACTAGACAGACAAGTGCATTCACTAACGAGTGACAAAGATATAGGTTCAAGGACAGCTAGGTCATAGACTTTGAGGGCAAGGTCCCTGGTGTAAGTAAATGATTCCCAAGGACATCTGGTGTGGTTTGTGGTCATAGTGGTAGCTGGATGTGTTGGGGTTTCCCCCACAGACCCTATTGTGGTGGGCAATAAGGTGCTGGCCATGGGGCAATAAGGTTCTCTGACATGGAAGAGAACCAAGCTGTGTGGCGTCTGAAGTGCATCTTATTTTTGTGGGCTGAGGGCTCCACAGAAAGCAGGAAGAGATGGTGTCATTGTGAAACTGGGATTAGGAGCTATTACATGGTCACTAGGCATTTGGGCTGTCCGTCAGTCTAAGGGAGATGGGAGAAAATTGAGGTGGAAGTACTCAAATGTTTGATTATGATCATTACGTTGACCAAACATGGACCGTAGCAAACAGTCGGCGCCGAGTCTGGAGGTGTGTCCCAGCCCTCTCCTGTTCAATGGGAGTAACGATTATAAAACATCTCCCGTGGCTTAGAACTGAAAAGCAGAGACATTTTTAGCACCCAGCAAGTTGCCTGGACTGACCTAAAGTTAGATCCTTTGCGAGTGAAGATCGTGCTGGGGACTCTGCTCAGCTGACCACGGTAAGAATGGACTTCAAGTCCAACCTGAGTGCTGGCTGGATTTGGCCAGCTCCTCACACACTTCACATTAACATTGGTGCTTCCAAGACCCATTTCCAACATTCTAATATCCTTGGTCAAATCATCCAGTTATACCTCAGGTTGCATATGGAAGGACCTTTCGCACTTCTGGGAATTTAATGCAATAACACAATAGCCTCCTTTTCCCCCAGAATGCTACACTAGGTGCTATTGGCCAACGTGTATCTCTGAACCACAGAGCACCCATTATTTATCATACATTGTCCTGCTAGCTAAGGGATTTATAAGCCAGAATGAGTTGGTTCCTGGCCCTGAGATGATCTTAAACCTGTATCTGACACCAAATTCGGTCTCACAGAAGCACTCGGTCTTCTTCCCCTAGTTTACTTCAATGAGCAGAGGAATGAATGTGTATTTACTGGGTGCCTGTGTTGTACCCTTCACTGTGTTTGGAGCTCCTTTCAGTTAATTGCCAGATGTCCTCTTAGGATTGGGTTTCTGGCTCGCAAGCCAAGAAGCTCAGCTGATAGGGTCACTGAGGAAAGCTGTTAAACCCAAGACTTCTAATTTCATGCCCAGGGTGTTATTTTGCTTTTGTTACCTCACAGAGGGGGTGTCTCATCCTCTAGACAGAAACAAGGCCTTAGTGACATAGCAGCTCAAACCCTGACTCACACCAGGGGGAAGTTCTTTTTAATTCTCTCTTTAGTCGAAGAGGAAGAGGGTTTGGTGTTAACATGCCATTAGAACACATTTGCAAATATCTTTTCCGAGAATGAACTGGTCTCAGGCTTAGATCCCTCAACCTTCAAAAGCAGGAGCTCATTTGAATCTAAGCAACTATTATCTCATGTTCAATTTTTGGAACACGATACTAATTTTCCCAGGATTGATGATGTCTTTTAAGTAAAGATGTCTTTCAAGGAGAACTGTTCATCCAAAAGTAATTAAAGAGAGATATGAAAGAAGCTAGTCAGGTGTCTGTGCATAAAGTTGAACCATGGATGAGTTGTGTGCCCCCTTGAAGGCAGCTGGGAGTGGTTCCTTGGTACAGGTCACCTCTTCTATGGTCAGGACACAAGGCTCCCGTGATTGGTGTCACACACATTTCTGAATCCATTCTTGTTTATAAACAAGTAAGTTAGGTATTATAACTATCTTTGCCTTTGGGGCTGCTAAGTCTTTTTTGTCGAGTTAAAATTTCATAACTCAACTCAACCCAAGCTAATAACCGAGTCTTAAGACCTAGGAAAAATACTTAAGTTTATTGCAAAAGATAATATCCCATTTAAAACAGTTTAGAAATTTACAAAACCTTACAGTGATACATTGTCTTCAAGAAGGCGCTCTACAGATGAGCTGGCATTAAGTTCCAGGGATGCTGAGTGTTTTATATAGAGGGAGCAGCTACATTAAACCCCTGCAATTTAAACAGGCCCATCAGTCCTTTCTCCTTCCGTTTCATAAAAGTAATTTTTGCTAAATGAATCTCTTTCCATAAAACCATATAACCTCAAGTATAGCATTTCTGTAGAATATCATATTACATACTATTTTACAAAGAAGCATTGCTACTCAACACGAGTAACAGATTATAGAGTTTTGGTATATATGAGTATGTTTTTTATTTAATGTAGTGATGACCCTTTCTGTTCAGCAGGCTGGTGTTTATCAATCCTTTTCCCCCCATACTGATGTTCAGGATTCAATTACCAGAAAGAACTTTCTCTCCAGGTATAGATTGGTGTGGCCTAAGCAATGCGATGTGGTGTTGTGCTTTGGTATAAAATCACGTGACCTTGGTTGATTTTCTTTCAGGGAATGTTAACATTTTTCAGTCCTAATTTCATCTCATTCAGTTCTGAGTTTATGCAAGGTCCCTAACTTGTCATGTGCAGGTGAAGATAAGAGCCACCCCAGACATCTCCTTGTTTCTCCAGGCTAACCAGTACAAAGGCTGCAGTTAGCTCTCACAGCTGCGTTCCCCCACTGTTAGGAGGTATACAGAGCTTAAAAATCAGGGGAGTGTAGTCATTCTTCTGCCTAGTCAAGAAAGAACACAATTATACCATTTTCTCCAGGTTAGTGGATTAGGCTAGTCTATTTCCTGGGTCTCTGAGATCTAAATGCAAGAATATTTTCATTCCATCCTGATATTCTGGAATATAAATTCATTTGAAATTAGTGTAAGCAAAACAAATTAAGATGGAAGCCCCACTGCAAGATAAAATTATATAAGAGATCCCAAATGAGTTTGCTCATTGGATTATCCTCTGTACTACTGTTTTTTTCCATTGCTGGGGCCAACGGAGAGTTGAGTGTGTGGATACAGAAAGAAAGATCTGTGGCTTTTGGCCAGTGGTAACATATCTAATTGAAATGTGGTTTCTTAAGCATGACAAGTATATTTATCTTAATTCTAACTTGACATTCTATATTCTGGTCTCACGTTGTGGGTTTAAACATTGCACTAGAAACAGAGAACATCTCAAATGACATCCCAAGACTTAAATAGTGCAAGCCCAGATTCCTTGCCAAGTTTCCCTCACTCTCCCTGAAATAGCTTTTGCACCGCAGCACTGTGACAAGGGAGGTGAAATTGTTGGGGTGGTTTGTTCAATTAGCCTCAATTGGCAGTGAGGTACGCACACCCCACGTGTACAGCAGAGACTCACTCAGACACGGGGTCTTTGGCAAGGGGGCGGTTATAAAATGTTTTCTTCGCTTAAGTGTGGCTCACATTTCTGGCAGTTGTCAGTCCAATCACAGGCTGGCAGAACATTGAACTCAATGCAGAAGTCTCCAAGCCTTGCCTCCTATTCAGCCTGACTAGGTAGCAATTACTTAATCACACAGCTTTAGGAGTTTGCTTGGCATGTAAGCTTGACCGGACATCTATGAGTGGCGGTCTTGTCAACGGAATGAGCTAGATATTAAGGAGCTCTAACTTTGTGGAGGAAGGAGCTTCCATCCCATTCTCAGTCCCGTTTCTTCCTAGATCAGGTGACAGCAACCTGGTCACCTGGAAGGGTAACTGTAGAGTAACATGTTTGGCCTATCTACATGGTTGTCACAAGGATGGGTGGATGAGAAAAAATGCTATATTATAGTTAAGCCTTGTTAACGTCACTTGATAAGATATACTGACATACAAGTTGCTAAGCCTTAAGACCCTTAATGTTACAGGTAAATGAACGCTAACAGGTAAATGACCGTAACGTTAAAGCCCCTCTCAATTACCTCCCACCGGGCATACGGAGACATATGATAATTAAGTGACAGCTATGAAAGTCACCTGAGTTCCAGTCACATAGATGACACAATAAGTGCCTAGTACCCATGGGCAACCTTACTCTGCCACACCCCATACTTTACAAGAACACAGCCGCTTGCTTTGAAATCTAACAGCTAGTTGAAAAAAAAGAGGACAGCTTAGTACATTCACGGCATTGTTGGGCTCTACTCACTTCTGTTGTGCTTTTTGTATAGTAAATCCTAGAACCCTGCCAGCTTATTGTGTGATATTTTCTAGGATACTTGCTCACAGCGCTCCTCTTCCTGCAGTGCACAACACAGACTTATCTCTGTACCTTTGGGGTACCTTAGGGTAGGGAGGAAATGCTTGCTGCCACGGAAGTGGTGGGGAGTGCACTGAGCGTTAGCTAATGGTGGGAATCTGAGTTTAGCAGATGAGGATGAAGCCTGGCTGTGAGGGACAGGCAGCTCGGCAACAAGTGGCCACGTCAGTGGCCACAAAATTCTCTGCGAGCCTCGGCACACACTCAGGTAAGGTTGGTGACCAGGTGTCCAGTGGTATACCAGCTCTGAGGCACTCCTGTCTCATAGGTCAAGGGGATCTCAGCCTGCGCTTTTGCAGAGGATCAGGGAGGCCTTGAGGGAACCCCCCTTCTCAGGAAGGAATGCAGGGAGCCCCAATCTTCTCATATCCACCAGAAGCATTTCTTCTTCACCTTCTTGCTCTTTCGCCTTAAGTCCTGTTTCTCGGGGACTGGGGCTTCTGCCGGGGATTTGGGTGGCGAAGGTGCTTCCTCAACTGGTTCTGCCTCCTCCAGGCTCTGGAGAACCTCATGGAACCTGCCTTCCTGCTGCCGGAAATCGTACTCTACACTGGAAGTCAGAGAGGAAGGAAGAGAGTAACTTCAAAATAACACACACTGACTGGAAAATGACACACACCCCTTACTCAGAGCACACAAGAGCAAGTCCTTGGAATTAACTAATAAGCCATTAGGGACCAAGTGCCGGGGAGTTGGGTAGGGTGGGCCTTTGGGAGAGTCGAGCCATTTCCAAGACTCTCCCATTCCTCCCCATTGAATTAAATTATTACCTTTAATGATATCTCATTTTGTCAAGTAAATCAAGCACAGATCATGTCAGGCATTCAGTAAATATTTGGTCTAGCTTTCCTCTCATTTCTAGTTTAGTGATCTTCACTACTGCTTTTGTTAAACAGCATTCACGGAAATGAATTCATTTACCCTGTAAATGATATAAAGGCACACCTAATCAAACTGGACTCAGTTTCCTCATCTATGAAATGGAAATGTCCCTAAGGCTACAGAAATCAATATATGTGACATAGACCTAAATGACGTGGCCAGAGCGGAGCCTGGCATACTACAATCCTTTTGCCTATGTTAGCCTCTATTCCTGCAGCACTATCAGCATTAACATTGCTACCACTGATACATTATGCTCTTTGAAGCATCTCTTAGGAATGTCTTCGAGAGCTTTACCTATCAGTCTGCCTTCCAGCATCCCTCCATACAAACAAACTGAAATCCTCTTCTGTTGCTAGGCAGCGTCTCCCTGTCCCTATTTTCAATGTGTGCTTGGAGTCCTTAGTGTACAGTATATTTCATTCATACCACCTTGACTACTACAAAGGTTCCTGAGGTAAACACGAGGTCAAATGGGACCAAGATGCCCAGAAGCCCCAGGAATGTAGAGTCAGCAAAGAACCTGGACCTAAGGCAGGAGCCTGATGTTCCCTCAGTCTCTTTGTGCCTGGAAAGGAGGCAAACATGTGCCAGGGACTCTTGGCCTTCCTCTCACTCTACCTAGCTTCCCCTGAGCCCAGAGAACTGGGCTGGAAAGAGCAGGTCCTGTCAGGCAGCTCTGCTCAGCCTGTGTCCTTGACTGCTCATGTTCCTTCCACTTTTAGGTGCATTTGAGTGCTAAGTGCTTGTTGTGAATGTTCTCAAAAGTCCACAGCTAGCACGGGAGTGTAGAAAATGGCAGAAATACAGCCATAAGAGCGGAGCATGCCCCTTGTTTAGCCAGGGGCAAGGGATGGGGATGAAACACTGTAAGGAAGACAAAAAGGCCCCACGTTGCCCTGGATGAAGTATGATTGGCAGAGTCCTTTATGCCCAGCAAGTGCTGAAAATTCGCCATCATTAAAAGACCACCTGCCCTTGCCTGTGATACCCATGCCACTTCCCAGATCTTAAGATCAGAGTTAGCGCTGCTGTAGAAGTAAACCACAGTTGCCACATGTGAGAAAGGAAACTCCAAATGCAGCATTGTCCTGGGAGTTCGGAAATGGAAGAGACAGAAGGGCAGAGTGGCCTGTCATGTGGCCAGCGGAAGGCAGTATCAATAACCTTCAGCCAGATTCTTCTCTCCTTTTTGGACATCCGTTCTCTGTTTGCTCCTCTCTTGTTCTCTACAGGGACATAATCCTGGCAGGGTGACCTACATAATGGATGAAACACAGATTGTGTTTTTCAAAGCAAAGCTCCAGAGTGCATCAACTGCAAGTCACTTCCCTATTCTCAAGCATTAGAGTGGTACCCTGCTGAAGAAGTATATTTCCTACTCCCAACATCACAGGCAAGTGTAGAAAACAGGTGCATGTTCAATATGCAACACAGATTAGGCACCACATGTTCGCCCAGACATTCAACCAAGATTGATTAAGTATTGTCCATGTGCCAGATCCTGCTCTAGATGCTGAGCAAGGAATGGCAGATAGATTAAAAGTCTGGCCAGCTAGCACTGGCATTGCTTGACTGGTGGCTTTGTGTCCTTAGTAAATGATATTCCACATCATCACCAATTTGAGACCTTGTAGCCAAAGCCCATGGTTTGCTAGCTCATTTGTCACAGGTATCCAAACCCACACCTTGAGTCCCATTCTTCCACTGTCAGCCAGTATTGCACCCTAGTTTGTCTTGAGGGATGGAGCAGCCATTTGTCAACACCACTTGGACCTCCTTTTTTCCCAGAGGAAACTTGGGAGATGGATCCAGAGGCTGGGGACAGTAATCTCAGGCAACCTCTGCATTGCACCAAGGAAGGAATTTAAAGTAGTAAGTTGCAAACTCTGATTCTCAGCCTCTGCCACTGGAGGCATGCATGCTTGGTTGGTAGGGAACAGCCATATCATATTCATAGTTCTTTTAGATCCTTAATAGCCTTGCCTTACCTACTGTGGCATAAAACTATCTTCATGATAGAGTACAAGATAGAGCCAAAGCAAATGAGTAATACCTGCTCATGCTAAGAGTGCCTGCTGTCTCGTATAGACTATCCCATCCACCCACCCTCCCACTCTCCCACCCATACATCCACCCTTCCACCCACTCATTCACCCACCTACCTACTCACCTACTCATCCACCCATCCATCCATCCACCCACCCACCCTAGTGCTAAATTCCAGTGACATGGCTAGATAGACTGGGACACCATTCCTGTGAAGCTTGCTTCCCAGAATTTAAGGCAAGTGATCCAAGTATTCGTCTCACCTCTCACTTAGCCCTTCTGTCCAGGTCTCTGTCCATGGTATCTGATCATACATACACCACTGGCTACTTCTTCTTCTGTGTGGAGTTTCTGACTGCCTAATCCAAAGCAAACTAGCAATAATGAACTGCCTGCATTTCCCAAGATTCACAAGTATCTCCAAACCTATTAAAAATTATGTTTCTGAGTGAGTCTATCATGTGCCCAGAACTGGCAGGCCCAGGAAGCAAAGAGCCAGAAGGCAGAACGTAAACTCTGTCTCCTCTGCTAGGCTTGACTTGCTGCCCATCCCAGAGGCTACAGACAACGGCTTTTGAGTTGAATTCTCCTGGTTGACCTTGGGTAACTCTCTTTGTTCTCCAGGATTCAGCTCTATGTAGGAGTTTTAATAATAACCTAGCTGTGTGGCCATGCTAATATGAGGCCACAACAGGTGTGATCACAATCTGTGGGATCTGCCCACTCTGCTCTTCTTTACTGAGAGCTTTCTCTTCCATTCTTAGGGACAAATGCCTCTCACCTCCTCACCAGCACCTCCAGCACTTCAGACATTGTATACCTTGCCCACATCCTTGCTCTTCACTCCTTCCCTTGTGTACATTCAGGGAAGAATACATCATTATGTTTCTATGGAAACACAGCAGGGTTCTATTATAATCACTAGGATTTAGGGAGCTGCCCCTCCCCCACGTGTCTGCCCCCACTGGTCTTGACAGTTTAAGGGGATTGAAAGTGACTTTCTTTTCAAGGCCAAGCAAATAGCAGAGTATTGAGAAGTGTGTGTGCTTTGGAAAGAAATTGATTAATGTTTTTTAGGCCAAAGCAATTTATTAACATAAAGGAAAATTGTCACTTTTCTTCTTATTCCCCTTTTGACAAACTACTGTTTAGTTTAGAGAGGAGAAGGGAGGACATTTTGTTTTGGTGGCAGCTGGCTTATAGATGGGGAGGGGCCGTGCCCTGCCTCCCTCATCTGCCTTTCATCTCAAGGCTGAGTAGATAAGAAGGGATGACAGCCCCTAGACCATGTTCATCAACTTTCTGGAAAGAGGAATAAATGTGCAATGTATTTGTTTGTAAATTCTGGGCATGAACCCCTTCTTTGAGGCCTGGATCCTAGGTCTGAGTAGAACACTAATACACTTGATTGCACCCTCTTTCTGTCCTTCTTCTTGTCTCTCTGTTCCTTACTACCATACCATCACCCATCATCTTTGCCCCCTATATTCCAAGTAGAGTCCTAAAAAGAGATATGAGCACTGACAATCTAGTTTGGGCAGAATCCAGTGAGGAATAACTATTAGACAAGAAGTTGTTACAATGTTGCCTCCAGAATGAGAAGCCCTATGATAACCTGGATCTGTCAAAATGTGTGAAGGTCATCCTCCGGGGGATGTATGAGGTCAGGAATGCCCGATTCCTGGGGAGCCTTAGTGTCCTTGACATCCAATGATGCATCTCAGCATGGTTCATGAATTAATAAAATAAAATATTGTAGGATAGATAACTAATCTAGCTTCCATCACCATGGTGGATACAAAGCAGAGAAATGTTCTAGAAAGCAGAGGGAGCCCTGTGCCATGATTCTCCATGGTCGAAGTTACAGTAAGGAAAAGAGATGGCTTCATGGTTAATTACACACACGGCTCCTATACAGGGCCTGAGTGCAGGTCCTGGGTGGGGCAACTCACAACCACCTATATAACTCCAACTGCAGAGGATGCAGTGCCCTCTTCTGGCAGCCATGGGCATCAGCACTCACATGCACATACTCCCCACAGCAAAACACACATAATTAAAAAAAATACTTGAAAAGCTATAGGTGCATGGCCAGACAACATCTCCAGGCTCTTGTGATGCTGGCTAAGTAAGCAGGAATTGGGTAAGCCAAAATGAAGTACAGTGGCTCAGAAGGGTGAGTTTCATTGTAAAATTAAACATAAAAAACAACAACAACAACAATTAAAAAAAAAAAACAAAAAACAAAAACACAGAGACTTACAGGACCAAGTTAAAAGAAAGGTGGAGGCTCCTGATTTTATATAACATCTTTAGCTTTGCAGAACTTCAGGCAATCCATTCTCATTTTGTTCTCAGCCTGTTCCAGGAAGATGGCAAAGTTGTTAAGCCCACTTAACTGATAAGCAAGTGAACAAAGGATGAAATCACACTGAGTGCTATGATTAGTCCTAAACCTAGACTCTGTATCTAAGTCGGTAATTCTAATTTTCATATATTAAAAATCTACTGTACAGTAGTTGACTTAAACAACAGATAAGCATTTCTCATTGTTCTGAAGGACTGGGAAATCCAAGAGCAAAACATCATCAGATTTGGTGTCTAGTAAGGGCCTGCTTTCTAGTTCATAGATGGCTGCCTTCTACCTGAAACTCTAAATGTTAGAAGGTGCCAGCAAACTCTAGAGTCAAGTCTACAAGGACACCCATTTCATTCCTGAAGGTTGAATTCTTCTAATCCAATCATCGCCCACTTTCAAATTGCTATGGAATGGGATGACAAGATTTAACATGTGGACTCTGGAAGACACACGTATCTAGCCCAGGGCATCTGCCTGCCTGACTCTTGCTCTTTATCTCTAACAAGGGACTATCTCCACATCAGGGGTATGTTCTGAGGAGAAGAAGCAATGAGTACCTGAACCCTGCTAGATTAGAATATGCAATAATTTAAATGTACAATAAGAATGACTATCATTTAAGGTAACATTCCCTATCATAACTCTCACAGATAAACAATATTATCCTTACTTATCAATTGAAGAAACTAAAGCAGGAGTGATAAACGTTCTTCCAAGGATTTGGACCATGTACCACTACACACTCTCCCCTGAAGGAACATGGTTCCATGTACCCATGGAAGAGCTAGATGGAAGATGGCGTGTAGAAGTGGGGTCTTTGTGGATACAGAGACCTACGTCTCCTGTGTGACGCACACCCCACCAATCCTCTGTTGAACTAGACTCCAGCTGAGAGTGGTCCCTACATCCTAGCTGGCTTTCCATCTGGCCATACCCTTTCTAGATTTGGGAGAAGCCTTGAGCATGAGCAATATATGAACAAAGGATGTTAACCATTAGGGGACAACTTAGATAAATTTATACCTAGCTACCTTTAGTCTGGGTCTTGGGTCTTGGCTACTGATGTCCCCTCCAGTGACCCTTGGCCCTTCCCTCTTGGAAAGTGGTTCTCACTGCTTTGTAGAGAAGAATTCCTCTCTTTGCCTACGCCAAGAGCAAGCTGGACTCCACAGTGTCTCCCTGAAGACAGAACACCTTCAGATTCATCTCTGCTCCTTTCCTACCTCTCCTGGGAGCACACGGTAATCCCTCTCCACCAAGTCAGGGCATACCACATGTGATTAGCCTCCTGTGGCTTTCCTTCGCAGAGAATCAGCTGTGGGAGTTGTTGAACCTAGGGAGGGCAGTTTGCCCTAGGGAGGGCAAATCATATCACTTTGGGGAACAATCATCGTTTGGAGAAATCATCTTAGTGTGTATGTCCCCAAACACCACTACTGCTTCAAGGGGTAAGTGTTCTCCAAACTCTCTGTGACTGCTTTGTTTATTATTTATAGTCTATAAGTTTGGGTGTCATAACTTAGAGCTATTTAACCCTTCTGGGACATCTGTCTGCTGATGGTCCCCAGAGGGTCACAGATGGTTCTCTGGGCACACAGAATAACAGAGCCAAGCTAGAAAACAGCCCTCCATGGCAAGAAGCTTTCTAAGCTCTCTGAAAGGTCTGACTGTTTCTCAGAAATGTATTAACTGGTGAAGAAAGGTCAGAAGGGACTAGGAGACCGGAAAGCCTTCTGCAAGTAGACACTGAAGTTTGAGCCCTAGCTTACTAAGATCTTGGGCAACTCAACCTCTCCAAGGCTCAGTTTTCTCATCTACACAATGGGAGTCATAATCCTGTCACCTGGTGTCTGAAATGAGTCATACATGCAGTGGTGATTTAGCAAAAGGCCTGGCACGGTGACTTGTTTAATGGGTGGTAATGATTTTTCTATGAACTGACAAAGAAGGAAAGGGGCTGTGGGGTGTCACAGTGCTGTCACTTGTGACCTGTGGCCTGCAGCGCCCTCTTGTTATTCTTGTGCGTTACTCAATGTGCTTGACTTTATATTTATGGCATGTTTTACCCTCTTTAGCCATTAATGCATTAAAGCAGGCTTCACTTTTTATTGCAGATAGATCGCTGTTGCAATAAATCTTGCTCCTTTCCTCTTACACTCTAAGAGAGAAGAAGAAAGGGATGGAGCTACAGAGAGAGGCAGGAAGTAAGGACAAATAAATGACTTGGATAATCAACTTGTCGGCCCATGAGAGATTACCTGGTGTACCCCAAACTTTATGACTGTCTCTCAAAGAGAGTATTCAAGCTATGCATGTGGGAGTAGCCGGTGAAGCTAGATCGTGTTCATGGTCACATACATAGAGATAGTGTGGCTCAGACCCTACTGGAATTTAATGAGGGGTAGAGATGCACCCGTGATTTCCAGGAAAGACAGATCTGTTGTGTATATTAGGCCATCCAGAGACTGTCCCACCTGGGGATCCATCCATATTCAGTCACCAAACCCAGATATATTGTGGATGCCAACAAGTGCTTGCTGACATGAGCCTGATATAGCTGTCTCCTGAGAGGCTCTGCCAGTGCCTGGCAAATACAGAGGTGGATGCTCTCGGCCAACCATTGAACTGAGCATGGGGTCCCCAGTGGAGGAGCTAGAGAAAGGACCCAAGGAGCTGAAAGGGTTTGCAGCTCTATAGGAGGAACAACAATATGAACCAATCAGTATCCCCAGAGCTCCCAGGGACTAAACCACCAACCAAAGAGTACACATGGAGGGACCCATGGCTCCAGCAGCATATGTAGCAGAGGATGGCCTTGTTGATCATCAATGGCAGGAGAGGCCCTTGGTCCTATGAAGGCTCTATGCCCCAGTGTAGGGGAATGCCAGGGCCAGGATGAGCAGAGGGAGGAGGAAGGGGATAGGGGGGGTTTGGAGGGGAAACCAGGAAAGGGGATAACATTTGAAATGTAAATAAAAAAATATTTACTAAAAAATTAAAGTTATAATCAATTTGGCAAAATTATGTCTATTAAAAGTGAAATTACCAAAGCAGAAGAAAGGAAAGAAAGAAAGAAAGAAAGAAAGAAAGAAAGAAAGAAAGAAAGAGATCTCTTCCCCCCACAGACTTCGTGGCTGTCCAGAGAAGGGGAAGGCTGTGGTTCTGTTTACCTGTCTCCATGCTGGGAGAGCATGAGCAAAAGGAAAAAAAATACTAAATAATTTACAGGAGCGTGGGTTGCTAAGCCCACAGGGCTGAGGCATACTGTGCTTCTAGAGAAACGCCTTTTTCTCTGATGATGCAATATCTTAAGCAGTAGGCAAGATGGTCAGTGGCTTAAATCATTGAAAGAAACTCAAGAAAGGGTCCACAACAGAGGCTCTCTTTGCTTTGTAAAATGAAGCCCTCATTTTTTCCCCCTGCAGGGTGCATAGCTGTGAGGCTGTGACCTGTGCCCCAGGGTGTTTCTTTGTCACGTATTGTCACTATCAAAACCAAGAGGAGAAGGGCCTCTGGGAAGAGCAGACTAGGTACAAAGGGAAGCTCCTGCAAGGGACCTCCTTTTGAATATCTGCCCAGTTCGAAGAATGCTTCAGATGGACTTTGCCAGTGATGGCGTTGTCAGTAATCAAAAGTAACAGATTTAAAGCATCTAGCGGTCTGCGGAGTTTGGAGGTCTTCGGGAGGTTATGGAAGCTTCCTGCGTGACATTGTGTGATCCTCAGCTCAGCTCGTAGGGTGATCACACCCCTCCCCTGAGAGGGAAGCAGAGTTAGGAAGGTCAGTGTTTGGTACACCCACCTACCTGGTCAGGTACCTGCTGTGAATTCTCTAAGATTGCATCAGCCTTTGTGCTCTTTGCTGAGAAGCAGGCTTGGGTTGTCTTTGCTCTTACCTTTAATGACAGGAAAAATGTCAGCCTGTTTTCCTCATCTCAGAGGAAAGACTTCAGGTGATTCCCCTAAGTAATGCAAGCCAAAGCCCCAGAGGCCTAGGAAGACACTCTCATTCCAAGAACAGTACTCTCTCCTTCCCTCCCTTCTACCTCCATTCTCAGGGACCCTCACTGAACGTGAGGAGTTCTATTGAACATCTAATCCTCAAATCGAAGCCAAGCAGAAGGGCAACCTAGCCTTCCGAAGATGCATTACAAAGAAGTGCTCGCTTTTCTGGGCTATTTTATGAGGGAAACAATTCCCTCGTGGATAAGCTGTCTCTAAATCCAGAAAAGCAGCTCTTTCTTCTTTTTAAGGTCCCCTAATTTCGCCTCATTCAGAGGTCCTTAAACCTTTTCAAAGACACTGTCACAACTGGGGGGAATGAGTGAGGAATGAGCCAGCCCATGCTGCAAAGAGAGATGAACTTCTGAAGCCAATGGGCCATGGTCATGTTCTGAGAATCCCCCCTCTAGTGCATCTTCAGTGCAGAACCTCCCAGTGTTGTTGCCTGAGTAGAACTCGGCCACAACATAACTTTTGACTAAGTTCTAACAGCTATCAAAGGGTCTCTGAAAACAGTGTGGTCTGGATCTGGCTTGCTGGAAGTCAGAAAACAGTGCTGCGACTCCTATTTCAATGATTGGTATCAAGATAATTTTAAGTAAGCATCTTTCTTCTCTGCAGCCTCGGTTGCTTAAATTGAGTACTGTACAAATGCCAGGTTCTGCCACAGCCCCCATCTCCCCATCTGTAGAATGGGGGCACTCTAATGTATACTATGTATTATGAGGATTCAGCGCAGTAGGGGCAGGCATTTTGCCCTGTAAGTGTTAATATTCGGGGGGGGGGGGCTGTGGCTTACTTACTGGTGGCTCTTCTTTATTTCTTCCCCTTAACTTTCTTCTCAGTAGATTGGTCCTCAGCTATTGAAATTGTAAAAGTGATCAAATTAAGTCCAAGAGCCTAACCTTCAATGCGATATGCAGACTTTTTATATCATTACAGGTCTAATATGAAAGGCCTGGTTCCTATTGCCACTGATCAAACGACAAGTAACTTCATGGCTTGAAAAAAAAACTTTCATGGTTTACACTCTTCTCGCTCTGGAGGAACAGAGCCCTCCATCACTCTAGGTGGAGCTGTGGGCTTGACATCCCAACCGGAAGCTCAGTGAGGAGACCCATTGCCTACCTGCTTCTACCTACCTACTCACAGTCTACTGGTTTGGGGGTTGCACACATCCCTCTTTATCCTCAGGATGACCTCTGTGTGACACTCAGGCCAAATCTCAAGACTTGAACTTAGTCACAGTTAAACTGTTCCTTCTCTTAGCTAAGGTCGCATCCTCCCAGGGTCCAGGAATTACTGTGTGGATATCTGAGACATTTGCCCATCATCCTGGAGATCCTGCAGCTCTAATGCTTCAGCGATCATTAAGACTACCCAGATGTCAGAGCAAGGGTACTTTGGCCTAGGGGAGTTTTGTGTCTCTCTCCAATGAAGTCTGCCCTCCCCTCTAGAGCTGGCACAAAAGTCCTGATTGGTAATGCCAGACGGCCATGAAGAACAGGATCTCAATGTCCTGTGAAAGTGCAGCAGCTGTCTGAGTCATCTGAGGAAGATTTGATTAGGTTCCATCTCATTGAAAGTATACAGTGTTCCAAGTATTTGAAATTGACAATCCATGGGCTACATCTAGTCTTTATTTGCTTCAGCTCAAAGGGCCTGCTATGTAGAATCCTTCATTCCTAATAGGAACATTTGATTATTACAAGCTCCCAAGCCCCCATCCAAAGTGGGGTTGCACACAAATGGCATCAATGACTTTATTCTGGGGTGACACATACAGATGTCTCAAGCCTTCCACTACTTTTACCTCTCACCCCTCGTCAATAAAGTCACACTTTTCTTTTGTAAGCATCAATTAAGTGCCAGTTGTGTACTATGCACTGGCCTGTGACACATTAAGATTCTTGGTATGACAGAGGAATAAACATGCCTTTGGGGCCTTTTTTGTGTCTTCTTGGGGAGAACTGGATTTCCTGGCAAGATAAAAAAAAATGCTGACAAAGAATCATGGTTCAAGAATTACTCTGGAAATGTGTGATGACCCATGCAGAGGGACCCGGGCTGGAGCACACAGCTCCGTGGCTGGAGAAGAACTGGGGCCACTGTAGGCGAAAGGCTTTAGAGTCCTGTTCAAAGGGCCTTGAAAAGTCAACTAAAGGAAAGAGGAGCCGGGACAAGATTGTTTAGCATGGGAATAAAGATGGGAAGAATTCTCTTTTCAGGTATAATTTGGCAGAGTGCATGGAGGGAGGCTCAGGGTAGGACAAAAACACCTGCTAGAAAAAGGACCCACCAAGGTGATGGTAGTAGGCTCTCCTGTGGCTCTTTCGTATGTGGGGCCATTGGGAGGTTATCCTTGAAGACAGTTATGAGCTAGAGTCCCAATCTGTCTTTGCATCCTTGTTTGTGATATAAGCAGGCTGCTTCACCTTGGGGTTCTACTGGGATGTATGTGCTGGCATACTTGAGGCTGGAAGCAACAGGGCTGCCCAAGTTAGGAATGAAACCTTTAGAATCATGGGCTAAATAATCTTGTTTTTCTTTCTATAAGTTAGTTGTGTCTGTTCAGAAATAGGGAACTGATGGGTGTTAAGCATTTACATATCAGTGGTTATTTGAAAATCACATGCATGTCTCTGTCTCTGTCTCTGTCTCTGTCTCTGTCTCTGTCTCTCTCTCTCTCTCTCTCTCTCTCTCTCTCTCTCTGTGTGTGTGTGTGTGTGTGTCTGTGTGTGTGTGGGTGT
>JADRCD010220382.1:56984-72052 GCA_019843815.1 Montemys delectorum
GTGTGTGTGTGTGTGTGTGTGTGTGTGTGTGTGTGTGTGTGTGTGTATGCATGCGCAGAAGTTTGCAGTCTCCACGGGCATTCACAGACATTGTGACAGTTGTTTTCCTGGCCAGTCTGAATAGAGGTCATTGTCTCTATTCCACATATAAGGAAACTGAGGCATATCGTATCAGATTTGGAAATTCAAACACAGGTCTAATGATTGTCTTTACTGCAGCTTTGGCTTGTACGGGGGAAGTAAAGGGTCTATTTATCAGTGCACACAAAATGCTCATAGTTACTGACACATAAAGCATGTACTATAGGAGAGTCAGTGAAGAGAAGAGGCTGAGAGATACAGTAACTAGGATTAGGAAGTTCTGGATATAAGTCCCAACTCTGGCTCCTTCTGCTCTCAAGATATTCTGCATGAATTGGGTAAACCTTTGAACTTCCTGAACCTCCTGCCAAGTAACTGAGGTGAGATGCAGACGTTCATGCAGCGGTGATGGGCACCTGCTCCATCTCAGGGTTACTTACTGCATCAGGGGATTTACCCCTAGATGTGTGGATAAGAAATGAAACAGTCCCTCCCATGGAACCAAATAAAAATGTTGCACAAACACCTTCTGTTTATAGGCCCAGGTGCTTGTCTCTGCCCTTCCTGGCTCTCTATCCTTAAGACAGTTTGCTAGTGTATTCTGTGAACCGGAGGCATCCTGCTCTGCAGAGCAGGTCATTCTTCGGACTGGTACCTGTATATGATGCATGCTGTGTTCTGGCAGGTGCTGCAGTTGTTGAGATCTTGGCCAGTCCGATAAAAGTTCCGTCTATAAGAGAACAAGTTCAGGATAAATGAATAGGCAAAAGCCACATGAGACACACATTCTACCAACTCACTACAGTCCCCACAGCTCAGCATTCACGAAGCCCCCAAGATACTTGAAGATACAAGGAAATGATGGGTGAGGGGATGACAATGGAACCCCCCCCCCCATTGCTGGGGTACTTGGTATCTGTTTAACGGATTTCAAATGTCACATGTTTTTCCTGCTTGTGGTCCCGAAAGGAATTTGCTAGTCAGTAGCAGATTAATATGGAGATGCCTGATCCCTATGCTTGCTGGCTCTGTCATCCCAGTCTCCTAAGGTGCTCTAGGTTCTTAGTAGCCACTGCCAGCTGGTTACTTTCTTTCCAACTTGGTTTGATGAGCTTCAATCATTGCTTTTCTGTTGGTGTTTAGAGACTTTCTGGATGGAAAGACAGTCTACATATCAACAAATACTGCCTGTTGCTCTACATACTGGGACTGAGCCCACCACTCGGGGCAGTACACTGTGGCTTCTCTCAGAAATGCAACCTCATTTTCATGTAACTGATTGCTCAGTGGAGAGGAAGCCTTGCTTAGCCGACCCCTTAAGTCTTTCCTGGAAACACACACACAAAACTAAAGGGAAATGTGTGAGCTCGCTCAGAGGGCAGGAAGTCTCCCTGCTTGCTATCATCCCTCCATTAGTTATCAACTGGACCCTCATCTTTATAAACACCATTTTTTTTTGAGATATTGCTTTCTCATTCTGTCCCTTCCCAGAAAATGACTTGGCTCAGTGGTTTTTCAACGTAAAGAAATTCACCTTACCCTTCAGTGAGAGCGCGAGCTTTCTCCAGATCTTGAATCACATTCAATAGGACTTTGATTTTCTCTTGGTTTGAGTGCAGCGATTCCTCTACTGATTGCAGCCGGCCTTGGAGGTCACAGAGCTCTCCCTGTACCTGGTGACTGTGATTTCTCGCACCTACCTCCCTGCTGCTCTGAGCTCTGTCCTCCTGCCTTGGAACTGAGGAAGGGAGGTGCTCCCTTCCAACACCAGTCTGAAGCTCTGGCGTGTCTGACTGGCTGGGGAGCTTTGTCACATGTTCCCAGCACACAGGGACAGACTTGGATGCGCTGCTACTTCTGAGTGACTCCAGGTCCTGGTGATTGTCGCTCGATGCTGGGCAATCAGAAGCTCTTCCTAGGTGGACTGGCTGGCTATGGGAGCCTGGCTCGGGTGAGCCATGAGTCCGTGGTGGTGAGGGAACACACATCTTCTTTGACTGAGATAACGGAAGGCCAATGTCTTTGTCATCAGGGTTGTCTTTGGGCAAAAGCAATTCGGGTGTGAGTTTTTCTGTGCCTGGGATGTTGTTGGCACTGCTATTGGTATTTGAGCAGGGGGGCACTCTTTCCAGATCTGACGTCATCACTCTTTGCCCATCCCCTGGACACATAGAGATCAGTACAGGTATGGGGTTGCTCTCTTCAGCTGAGCTTTCTGGGCTGAAAGCAGACTCCCTAGCTTCCCAGGTTGGACTGTGACAAATATCATCTGGAACCTGAATGGCAGCTGTTGCTTTCTCTGAGGACATCCAAGGCCCAGATTCTAAGCAGAAGCTGACAGGCCCATTGCTTTGCACCTTGGGCATCCTGGGGAGAAATGGGTGGGGGATTTTGAGCCTTCTAGGCCCATCCTCAAGATGCTGAGCCAGCCTCAGGTAGGCAAGGTCAGAGGACACAATATCCTGTTCAGATAGGTTGCCGTTGACCTGGATGGCACTTGGGGACGCTGTTGGCATTTCCGCCAGGGACTTGCTAGCCGTGAGTTTCTTCCTTTTGAAAACTGGGAAATGCTTCCTGAGACTTGGGGAGGTCTGGATAGAGATGCTGCGGAAGCCCCCTGCCTTATGGGACCTGGGGAAAGAGAGCGAGTAGGTGGCAGGATGGTGGTGCCTGGAAGCTGGCGTCTTCCCCATTCCACCTGGGTCTTCAGGGGTTTGGGTATGGACCTCTGTCACACCAGTTGGATTCTTATTGTTGCCATCTTCCTTGAAGCGCACTTGCTGCGATTTGCTCCGGCGGTGGTGCGGTTGTTTCACAAGCTCCACAGACTCAAGGCTGCTTCGCTTTAGGAGCACGGGCCTCACTTTCATACTTTGCTGGGCCATGGAGCTTCACTGAGAAGAACCGCACACTTGTCCTGGGCACATCTCCCTTAGGTCTTTAGAGCAGTGTCTAATGATGGAGACAAGGAGAATGGCCAAGCACAATGTAGTAGTTCTCTCCTCTTAATACAGGAACTCCTGCCGGCCATTCCCAGCCTGACTGGTCTACTTAGGAGCTGTCTGGAGTGCTTCCCCCGCAGTTGAAATATTATGCCACTGTAATCCTAACCACTGAACACATCATTAGTGAGTCAGGCTAATTATGAAACATCTGACCTACCAAGAGAACTGATGGGCTCATCTATCAGTGGATGCCAAGGAGCAGTTCTGATCCTAGAAGTTCCCTGCCTTTCGCAAAAAGACAATAAATGTACCATTTGGTGGATAGTGCCACACTCAGAATGTGTGAACTCCAAGAGGAACCTGCTATCTCTAGACCATATGGCTGCTTTCCCCAGAGCATCAATTCGCAGTGCAAGGCTACGGGAACCTTAAACACATCTTCTTGTTGTAGCACGTAAATAGGCAGAGTGGGAGTTGACCCGGGGCTCCCCTGCTTTGATGGTACATGATGTTCCTAAGGGAACTTCTCCACTGATGTCAATCGGAAATTTCTCCATTGGGGCCATTATTTTCTTCCATGCTGCTTCTCTGTGTTTCAGTGAGGGAAACTTAACTCCTTACATAGCCTCACCCAACCCAGAAAGGGATGAAAAGGGCAGAACGGAGGCATGGGGGAGACTCAGAGGACTGGGCTCTGAGTTGCAGTCTTGGCTGAAATCCACAGATTGGGAGTGAGCCACATCTGTAGCCTTTATTTGGAGGCGTTCAGCTGAGAACTACTGTCACTGCATCGGTGGGACCAGCGTCGGAGACCAGACAGCCTTTCTGAGCAGTGAGGAAGTGCCTGCAGAGGGAGAAACCACAGTCACCAAGGTCTAACCTCTTAGCAGAGCTTCCTTTGAGTTTATCACCTTCTCTCAGTCCCCATAGTAAGCAAGGTGCCCTTGGGGTACAGGGCCTCCAAACAAAATGCCTGTCTACCTAAACCCATTCCTCTCCCTTCAGTCATCACCCAGCCAACTCTGTCTGTGAACACCTACCTTAAGTAGCACTTCTTTAAGGAGCCATGACAAGGACTTCCTCCCTAGCTCTATCCCTAATGCTAGAACACATTAGGACTTCCGTCTGAGATTTCCATGACAGTATTTTCATTGCACCTTTTTTTTTTTTTTTTTTTTTTTGAGAGACAGACAGGTATAGTCCTTCCATAGATGACTGGATAAGCAAGCTATGTGACATCCAACATGTGAAATACTACTCAACAATAAAAAAGAAGAAAATATTGGCATACATCACCCAGACAGAGTAGTAAAAACAAGATGGTCTCAAAAGATTGTTTTGCACGATTCCATTTGCACAGGCTTCTTGAAATTAAAACAGTATTTTAATAGACAGTGTATTAATGACTGCTGGGGAGTTGGAATGAAGAAAAATGGCTATGGCTATAAAATGATATCATAAGAGGTCCCTACTATCACATCCTTTGGGATACAAGTCCAGCTGTCATTAAATAATCATTTGTGTGCACCACTTGCTTAATGTGTATGCTCATTACCCTGTAACTAGAGAGGATGCAGCTGGAGCTTTCGCATTCTGTGCTTGGGTTTCTAGCCCTCCTTAGGCCTCTCTGTAGGTGCCTAAGAACATGTACTGAAAGAGTGGATGGCTGTGTGAAGGGCGGAGCCACAGAAAGCAGAGGACAGCCTGAGCACAGGCAGGGCCGGTAGAGGTACCAGGTGCCCTGCATGGACAAGAGAACCCGTGGCTTCTCCCAGCTATGACTGGCATTTACTTAAGGACATGCTTCTTCTCTAACATCTTCATTTTTATTGCTTTCAAGGAGATAAATGTGCACAAAATTCTCTGAGGAGCCTGTTCCTTGCAAGAATAACAGCCGCCATTTATTGAATACTTATTTTTACCATGCCGAGGGCTTTCTACACATTAATCATAACAGCTCCCATTTACGGAGTGGCCACTAATGTGACAGGTGCAGTGCCAGGCACTTTGTGAGTCTGAACTCAGTCACTCATCACCAAACCCCTATATACATGGGCTCTCTTCCTCCCATTTTACAGTTGAGGACACTTAGGCTCAGAAAGGCTCAGCAGCAATGTCTAAAGATAAACAGCTAGTGGTAGAGCCAGGATCAGATCCTAAACTATACAGCTCCCAACTTTGACTCTTTAATACCACCACCACTCTCTTTCCAGTATAGAATCATCTCATTCAACCCTTACAATAGATGGATGGGGTATCATCCCAACTGATGAGAAAACCCAAGGCTCACTGAAGGTCACAGAAGTATTTGATTCTGAGTATCTGCAGTTTCAAGTCAGGAAGCGTTGGCTCTGTCCTCCTGGTGTCTGCCTGGTGTGTGGACCAGTGCTGGCAGTGATTTGAAAATTTGCTCCAGGTATGAGAGATGTGAAGGACTGTCCTGACCTAGCCTTGTCAGAACAAAGCGAGCCAGCGAGATAGGGAGTGATGTGTGTTTATAGCCCGCCTGGGTCTATCAAGAGATCTCCCTTCCCAGCACTTGGAGATGTTATAGAGAGTGATCTGTGTGGTACCACATCTTACTGAGCAGACCCAAACTCTTGGCTTCTGTAGCAGTAGTTCTTGCTCCTGACATTGGCAACACATTCAATTCTCGCTGCTTGGGGGCTCCTTCATAAGAAGTGGGATACAGACTACACTTTCCCTCTGGTCTTCAGCTTTCTCAGGAATTGCTAGATAATGCCATGGTCATCTTGGACTTCCCTTTGCCTTGGGAGAGTTCACCTGTCCCCTGATCCTGGGCGTCAGCATATATGTGGCTGGTCCCAAAAAGGATTAAAGTCAATTTGAGATGCTACCATAAAGCTTTTGAAATTAACCACTTTCCTATTCTAAGTGTACTTTAGACCCTATTTCTTACTCACTGAAGGATTTTTATTGTTATCTATAAAATGGTCTGACAGCCACTGATAAGTTCATGACATAACATTGGCAAGCAGCTAAGCTCACAGCCAAGCAGACAGGAAGTGACCAGCAAGGACAGCAAGTGTTCTTTCTGTTGCTCGTACTATCTGCTGCTACCGTGTCTTTTTGAGGTGGCCAGGGACTGTGTAACTGTGTACGTTTGTAGGGAGAAGGCTTGTAGCTTGCAGCCAACCATATCCACAGGACTCTGTATTTCAACCGTGAGTAAAACACCCCCTTCAGCTTTCCCAGAGCCGAAGATGTGGGTTTAAGAAAGAGTGAACAGTTTTGAAGAATTGTCACCACCTGGCTAGCTCACTGGTCTAAAAATCAGGCAAGTTTATGACCATGCCATTGCCTAGTGACTCCCCAGGGTGATGACCCCATCATTCTTCGTGGCTCACCAACCAACATCTTTAAGTCAGTTCCAAGGTTCCTTGACTTTGCATAGCCTTTCTAGGTCCAGTTGAATCTAGAAGTACAATCTTTTCCCTAACCCTAACCCTAACCCTAACCCTAACCCTAACCCTAACCCTAACCCTAACCCTAACCCTAACCCTGATTTTTTATCTCTGTGCCCTTCCATAAGTAGCTGCTAAGCCTACCTGGATACCTGTGGTGACAGGAAACTTGCAGCTTGTTTCATAGTCGTTGAATTATTGAATGTTTATAGTAACGAATGTGTATTGAAAAGGTATGTAGCGAAGTGCTGTGTGTGCAATTGGTCCTAAGTCCTTGACATGACCTTCTGTACGTGATGCTCATCTCATAAAGTGAGCAAGCAACTGATGAGATGACCATCACATGCCTGAACCCACGCATCTCCGACTCTTCATCTTGAAGTTCGTGGCTTATACCTCCCAGTGCCTTCTTCTATAGACCATATTGTCTAAAAACCCTTTACTTTTCATTAGGACTTCAACTCCAGGAACGAACGGTACCTCAACCAAACTGAGAATGCATTTTGTTAGTGTCTAGTGACCATTGATTATATGCCAGACATTGTGACGCGTGTTTTTCGTTTACTTTCTGAGCCCTCCTGACACCCTTAGGGGCAGATAATATTGCTTCCTCATTTTATAAGTGTGGACACAGAGAGACATAAGTGTTAGTCCTTTGCCCCAGGTTGGTTACCTGAAGAGTGACAGAGCCTTAAGCCTTTAGCTTAAGGACTGACTCTGGAGCATGGACTCCTAAGTGCTGGGCCTTACTGCCTTAACTTCCCCGGTCTTGAATCATTCCACACAAAGCCTGCAGCAGCTTTTAAACTCTACTGTCTCCTTAAAGCCAGCTGTTGTTCCGATTTCAGCACTGCTCTTTCCCCTGGAAAGCTATGTCCTTTTAGAACTTTTCGTTTGACCTTTAAATATAGTTGATTTCCTATTTGTAAAGATATCGCGGGCTTATTATAAAAATTCAAATAAAGTAAAAAGTTCATAAAAAGGAAGAAGAAAATCACTGGATACCTTACCTCCTAGAGCCACCGTTCACCACCCCCTTGGATGGGTCTATTTTTGCATCAATACAAATTGTGCAGTGGGTGTGCATGCTGTTTGTATGGATACAAGGATGGACAGGAGGCCTTCCCTTCCTCAAACCTGGAGAAAGTGTCACATCATGCCTTCCAGATTTCTGCTCTCCTTCTATCTAGTGGTAGGGCTCTGTTTGTAGTGCCCTGATCTCTTTAAATAATCCCTGTTTGATGATATTTAGAAGTTTCTAAGTACTTGGTATTACTAATGCCGTAAGGAGCATGTTTTCTGTGTGAACCTTGGCACATTTGTCTAATTATCTCCCTGGAATAAATTATTAGAAGAATCAATAGATGAAAGTAACTATATTTAACACTGTTGGAGTTATCAGTTTATAGCTTAACCTTCTAGAGAGTCTTGTGCATTTACACCCTTAATGTTGTGTCCAGGAGGCTCTCTCACCAACGCCTCCGCCCTTATGCCTGGGCAGTTCATAATAACTGTTTTTCTTTTATCATTGCTAATAAAGGAGAGGAATGCTGTATCTCATTCTTGAATGAAAGTTATTTTAAATGGACATTTTTAACGTTTTTTTAACAAATTATTTTTAATTACATATGTGTAGGAGGGTGCTCGTGTGAGTGCACTGTGTGAGAAATCCAAAAGAGTATCATATCAGATCTCACAGAGCTGGAGTTACAAGCAGTTGTGAGAAAGCCGAATCAGGGGTTGGTAACCAAACTTGAGTCATTTGCAAGAACAGCAAGTGCTCTTAAAAGCTCAGCCATCTCTCCAGACCCACATTTGTTTTTGTTTTTTTAAGTTTGATTTTTATTTTGAATTATGGAGATTTAAATTTTTCTGCCCTACACTCTTGTTTGGTACAGGTAAAGACCAAGAACTTGAAACTCAATATCAGAGTCATTAAGCAAATGTGAAAGTTCTGTGTTCTAGATGGAGCCTGGAAGTTTAGGAAACTCTTTCAAGGAGACACATCTTTGTGTTCCAACTCCTGTGTCTCCAGCCCCCTCGGGGCCCTTTTTCCTGGGGCATTCACCTGGCTAAAAGACTCAGTCCTCTGGAGGACTTAAGTCTCATGGGCTCTCAGCTCTACTAATTGATGGGGAGTTCCTTTGGTCTTGGTGGTTAGTACTCAATTAATAACCTGGCTAAAGTCCAGAATCGCTCCCCAGAGAGATCTAGCAGCTTGCTGAATACCTGCACGCTGGGAGTCATAGCCGATCTTTGCAATAGTTTCTAGTATTCCCCTTGGTTATTGACTTACTCAACATAAACTAACTGTTTATATTCCAACTATATCTTTCACCCACACCAGAGGCCCTCAGAGAGTCAGTCAGCATCCATCTGTCTGACAGACACAGCTGCCAAGGCCACCTCTGTGAACTGCAAACCCTAGGCTTCCTCTGCCTCACCAGCTCTTTGTTCTGGAGTGCGTGTGTGTGACACTATGAAGTGTTAAATGCATAAGCTTTGACCCATGATTGGCTTGGCCCAGAACAAGTGAATTGGCTTATGTAAAATTTCACAGAATTGTGATGTATGAAAGAGATAGTCAAGGTGGTCAGTAGGTCAACACTATCCCATTAGATAGAATGCAGATAAAGATGTGAGATGTCTATAAGTGGGTCTTGGGCCTTCTGCCTCACTGACAGGAGGGAACATCTTAAAGTGGTGTTCCCAGGAACCACGCCTGTCCCTTTGTCACCTCCATGCTTCACACTCTTTGGTATGTTCTTGCTTTCTTGTAGTATCATTCTCTTCTGATTCTCGGCCTCTTCAGCTAGACTAGAGGCTCCCTGAGATGTCCTGACAGTCTACACTGAAACTTTGCCCCTGGATTGGCACAGAGAAGATCTTCAGTGAATTTTCATAGAACCACACTGAATTTAATCACTTATCATCTAACTTGCCTTGCCTGTACTAATTGAAAATTTTTAGTTAAGAGATGAGCTCTTGCTGTGTTGTTTCAGCTCCCCTTGACCTCCTGCTTCAAAGCAGCCGCGACCCCATGCACATGCTACAGCATCCGCTGTGCAAAGTTCTATAGTTAGCATGACATCGATATTTGCATCCTTAGTTAATCAAGAGTAAATTTGATTTCAGTTTTCTTTGCCTCTCAGTAAGGTGTTATCAGTAGTTCCGGGATGAATGAAGTACACCTGTCTTTTTAGCATACTATGCTTACCCAGTATATGACTCAGGTTGAACTTGGTCAAAGTTGGGGGCCTGTGATAGGTGTGTACTCTAATGGTCATGATGCAGACTCTGAAAAAGAATAAGCCCACAACCCTACTGCAGCAGGAGATGAGATCCTATAGCGCCATGTTGGTCTTGTCTCCCTACTAAGGAGAAAGACATGTTCTAATGCAGTCTCTGAAGTCTGAGGCACAGTTCTGAGTCTTTGGAAGGTCCTTCACAGTCACTATTGATCATTGGCCTCTGGGTCCTTGAATTCAGCATCTATTCCCTTCCATTTGTGTGCACTTAATTGCTTGGTCAAATCTGTTGGCAGGTGTTACTGCACTATTACCTAAAATCAAAGAGTTAAGGCGATGGTCTACATTTTTTTTTTTAATGTTTCCAATCTGGAGATTTCTCAGATTGGGAATTTTTTCAATAAGCCTTCTCAAAGAGGGACATGTGTATTTTGGGTCTATCTAAACCTGCATTTCCCCCAAAATGCTCAAGAAAACAAAGCAAAACAAAATGAAAAAACAAAACAAATACTAACTCAACACCAGAAGCAGAATTAGTTTCTGGAAGATAAAGTTAAGATCCAAAATTGTATGTGTTCTATATCAAAAGACCCTAGATTATGTTTATACTGATCACAGAATTTGTTTTCATTTTCCTCTCTACCACAAATGGACTTTCCCACACAGTTCCAGCTGCTTATGCTCAGGTCTCCTTCCTCTCCTATCTGCACCACCCTGAGAATCAGTTCCATTAGTGCTCATCTTATTCTCTGCCTTCCTTTTGGCTCCACACAGTGTTCTCCACACAGTACCATCAGATCACAGCATCCCCTCTATACAACCCTGCCAAGATGATGTCCCATTGCACTTCAGATCAATCAAAGCTCTTCCTGTGGACTTCAAGTCCCACAGTCACCTGGCTCTGCTGTGCCCCTGATTGCCTCTCACAGTGTACCACCCTTCCCAGGCTCTCTGTAACCTCATTCTCCTAGTCCTAGGATACTAGAGTCACTCTCTCCATCTGCCTTTCACCTTTGACCCTGATTCTAACTGATTTCTCACTCATCTTCCAAGGCTCCAAAGCTGGCCCTATAATGCAAAGCTTTGGCTTCAAGGCTGTCAGACCCAGGATGCCCTCTCCCACCCCTTTCTACCTCCCAAGTCCCTCTGTATAAGGGGCACTCTCTCTTTAGCTTCTTTATTAATTCATTTGATATCTATCTACTAGCCCTGTTCACGGTAGAAGTCTCCTTAGGAGTTTGACAATTGGATGATTTCTCATAGACAAAAGTCTTCAATGGCTAGTGTAATCTTGGTAATGAAACAGAGAACTTTAAATTTTAGAACCTGTGAGAGTCGTATTCACTAATTCACAAATCTCTCTCAGCAGTAGAATCATCTTTCCAAATGCAAGCTTAAGTAATATTTCAATATCTGCAGCAGAATGAAGTTAGAGCTGTTCTAGGAAAAGCAGGGAATCGCAGGGACCCCCCCCCCCCTCACTCTGAGCCTCACTGTAGGATCTAAGATTGCCCAAGAAAATCAAGCCTAAAAACTCCCAAAACAATCCTCTTTGTTTTATAGATTCACGAACTGAGTCTCTAAGCTATTCCACTGTACATGGAAGTATCTTGATTTATAGCGGTGTGGCTGATGTGTATACTAGGCAGTGTGGCTCCTGGCAGGTCACAGGAGCTCAAGTGGAGTGACTCATGTGGTATGCCATGGCTTCAGCATCCTGCTCTTCCCCTGGAGCCATGACCTCCTTCTAGGCTTGTGGAAACAGACTGAGGGAGAAGACTGGCTCCCTGTGCCTTAGAGAGCAGGCCACTTTCCCAGCACTGTAGGCCACTAACTATGTTCATCAAAGAAACCAGGGAAGAAAATACCACCTTACCCTTCATTTTTATTCTTCTTCCTCTCCTTCATCAAGCATTTAAAAAATAAACAAAATGCTTCAGGCACATGAAACAGTAATAAGCTAGTGTAATGAGCCCCATGAGCTGGATGAACATAGCACATATTAAGACATCAAACACCACAGATCCAGCCCAAGTCCTCCTTTGACCCTGTCCTCTCTATTTGAACTCCCTTTTCCACCCTATCCCCTATTCGTCCCCACTGTACAATTCTTCATCTCTCTTTCTCCAGCTCCACCATCTCCCCTCTCCTCACCTGTACTTTTCTATGTCCCAACTCTCAACTTCCTTTTCCCATACCCTTCCTTCCTTCCTTCCTCCTCCTCCTCCTCCTCCTCCTCCTTTTCTTTCTTCCTTTTCCCCTTTATAGCCCCTTTTCCCACCCTCTCCTCCTGCATTTTTAATAAGTGTTTTGGGGTCAGTAATTAATCCTTCTGAATATTCTTTGTCAAGGGTGTAGGAGGTCATGGGGGTAGTGAGGAGCATAGTGGGCATCTCTTGGGATTACCACCTTGTGAGTCTTGGGATATCAGCCACACAGGAATTTTGCCCTGGCCCAAAGTGTCCCAGCAAGATGCATTGCCTGCTCATGCTGGTATTTCCAAAAGGTCACCTCCACTTTGATCTCTCAAAGGGAAAAGCTTTACAGCCATTGGTATACCTGCAGCCATTGGGTCCAGTGTCCTCTCATCTATGAAAAAGCACTGTCTTAATATTATTGAGCTTGTGTGGTATTTAGAGTTCCTCCCGGGAGCTTTCTTGGTATTTCCAGATGCAATTCTGTCCCATCACATGACTGGGGATACTTTCTTACTGTTTTCTTAGGTTATATCACTTTATCTTTAATTTGACTCTGATTTATTCTTTATGTGACCACACGCTGGAGGAGCTGCCTGCTCCTACAAATAGAAAAATTCAGAGACTTTGGAAGAGCAGCTGTTAGATGAGTGTGAGCATTAGTGACTGACAGTGTCCTGCTTTCCTTCCTTCCCCTCCAAAAACAAGTAAGCAATGGGCTTACATTACTCGCAATAAGATCAATGTTTAGGGGCACACACTTCCTGTTTTCATGGGGGTAGGGCAGGGTCCAGTTGTGTCAAAGGAGGTTGGAAACTCTTCCTACACCTCAGGACCATTTTCTTAGGTTTTGTGAGACCTAAGAGTGTTTCGCTATTAATTAGCTTTGTTTGTATTTAGTAGTCTCTCCTATACATTGTTTAAATGACATCTTCCATTCCAAAAGGTCCTTTGCTCCTATGTTGGCAGGCACATGTGCCCGATTAGCACCTTAGACCTTGGACTGAATCCAGAAACCCCTTGTTCCTCAATAGGTTTGATGATGTTCTCAAAACATTCAAAGGAGGCTCATACCTGTCTTCCTTCAAGGCCTTACAAACCAGGCCCCATCTGTGCCATTTTGCAGCTGAGAAAACTGTAATGATAGGAAAGATTTGACCAAAATGTCTGGCAGGAGCATGAGAGACGCAAAACGTGATTGGATCTGGGAACTTCCGTGGGAGCTGGAGGAAGCTGAGGATGTGGAAGACTCAGCAGAAAGGCCACACTGGGCTCTGCAGGGCCCCCTCCCCCTGACAAACACTCACTGCAACCTTCCCCTTCCGGGGGAAAACAGCAAGGCAAGCAGCCATGCCTTCTGCAGTGTGCCCTCCACTGTGGTACTGCAGAGTGCTACCAGGAACGGCAATGATTTCTCTCTCCTCTGGATCCCTGCCTACACTGCAGAATTTTCACAAGAGGAAGGAAGGTGGGAATTTATGGTCAGAGCTCATCCCAGAAGCACAGAGAACTCAGGGCAGCCAGCAGTTGGCAGAAGCCCAGTGCTCTGGTGTCATTAAAGAGCCACACTTTGTTTCTGAGAGAGCCAATAGTGTGCCTGTTACCACATGTGCCACAGAGCAGATGCTGAACATAGTAGCTGCTGTTCATGTCACTGGCGTGTGCTAGACCTGAATCTGAAGGGCTGCATTGAGAGCTTTGGCTAACCTCAAACACCAGTCAGAGCAGTAAGTAAGACAGCAGTCTCTCTGTCTCTGTCTCTCTGTCTCTGTCTCTCTCTCTGTCTCTCTCTGTCTGTCTCTGTCTCTCTCTGTCTCTATCTCTCTCTGTCTCTCTTTCTCTCTCTGTCTCTGTCTCCCTGTCTTTCTCTGTCTGTCTCCCTGTCTTTCTCTGTCTCTCTATCTCTCTCTCTCTCTCTCTCTCTCTCTCCTTCCTAGTCTTCGGTCAGGTGCCATCTGGGAGAGATTAAGGCTTTCCTGGAGGCCCACTGTGTTTTGGCCTAAGATGGGTGAGCTCTGAGAAGCAAGGTCCCAAGAGACTTCATCTCAGGATTGCTTCTTGCTACTGATATTCTTTTTCCTGTCACTGTTACACAGTCTAATGATTCTTGGGCATTAACCCACCCTATTGGGCACATTCCTGCAGATCAACATAAAGATTAACTTCCATGCATTAATGCAGTTATAGAATTCCTGGTTTAATTCAAATAATTTTAGGAAGAACTTTTTAAGAGATGATTTTAGTTGTTTTGCCAAAAGGATATAATAAAGTTAGAATCAAGAATAGAATGTACCCACTTTTCATAAAATAGTAGATGAAGGCCAAATAATAAAAAAATACAATGAGCTTTCACAATTATACTAAAAAGACAACTAAGCTTGGGACAGATTTGTGATCAAGGAAAAGCGTTCATTCTAGGTCAGATCCAAGGATCAAGCTACAGATGTGCACTCTGATAAAGTGAGGCCATGCGAAACTGTGGCTTTGAACTTATAATGAAACACTGCTTCGAACTTAACATCAACATCGCTCTATAACTCCCCCTTTATGTAATATTTTATCTATGAGGTGATGTTCTAAAGAAGTTTTGTCTAAGAAGGTATAAGAAGGCCAGAGAGAAGGAATAAAGTGTGGCATCTGGGGCTCAACTCCATCCACCAAATGTATGTATGTCTGTATATGTCTGTTTGCCATGTGTAGGTATATGCGCATGTATGTAAGTATGCAAGAACACTTGTGGATCGGATAAGACAAGTGGTCAGGCCTGGCCAGAGTGTGTATGTGTATAAATGTGTGTGTGTATGTGTGTGTGTGTGTGTTGCCTGCATAGAATATTTTCTTTCTTCTCTTCTCTTTTCTTCCTAGCTCATGAAGAGTTAATGAGTCCAAGCTTCTCACCTGGCCAAGGCAATACAGACAAGAACTCCAACAATTAACCCCTTACTTAGTCCCCTGCTGCCACAAGCAGGAATAATTGCCAAATGTCCATCTGTCTGTCTATCTAAACTTACACTTCCAAGTTAAAAGAGTGCAGAGTTTCATGTTGGGCATTCTTATCAGCCCTGGATAATTAATTAATTAATTTTGTTCTGTCAACAGTATTGACCCCATAAATTGCCAACTCACAGTCACCAGTACCCCATCTATTATCAGCATGACCCCAACCCCCCCCCC
>JADRCD010220383.1:0-14168 GCA_019843815.1 Montemys delectorum
CATTTTCAGGTACCCAACATCTGGAACTGAGGCATAAGATTGAACACAATTATCCCGCACAATAAAAGTAAACAGAGCTCGGCGTGAATCTGCTAATTGTTCTTTCCTGCTGAGCTACAATTTTTAATCAGAAGAGACACATAAAAGAGTAAGTACCAATCTGTCCATTCTTACAAAGGCCAAAGTTATCTTCTCAACGTCTACATTACCTTATTTCACTCTCTTCCTTAAACACACTCCAATGGGAGATAAAATTCAAAAGCCCCATTCTGGCCAGCAAAGCACTACACCAGCATTTAAAACCTGGACATGGATCTGTTACCAGAGAACTGGCTGAATCAGATTGCCCAGGCTCACTCCAGATAGCCCTGCGGTACAGCACAGCAGAACCCGAGAGAAAATGTACATAAACTCTTAGATGAAGCTGCTGCTGCTGAGGTCCACCTGTTAAAAACCACTGAATCCCAGCAGAAATCTCCATTTAGTTTCTAGCTTCATCCAGGACCCTCCATCCTGCCCACTGTGCTTTTGCTGAAGTGGTCTGTCTCACCTCCAACACTTCACACTTGCTGCTGAGTGCCTGCCCTCAAGTTCCGTCTTCATCACACACTCTCTCTCCTCCATTGTCCTTCTCAGGAGTTTCTTCCTGAGTATGCCATTTAAGCGCATCCTTCCCACTGCACGACCAACACCATTGCCCTGTTGGTTTCCCCTTGGCCTGGTGCTTTTTGTCACCAGCTGAAGTCCTACATTATTTGTGGCTAGCCTCATCATCTGCCTCTCCTATAGAGGGAAGGCTCCAGGCATGCCAATACTTCTGATTTATCCAGAACACCTGGAGGCAAGCAATGACTAAGTTGGGCTGGAGAGCTGAGTCTGCGGAGGAGACTGGATCTGGGCAGTGAGAGTTTTCTGGTCCTAAGAGGACTTCCTTCATCAGCCGAGAAGCACCTGACCACTCCACTTCTATTGGACTCTTTCCATTACTCTCATCTAGGAGCCCTTCGTTTCTTACGTCACCTGTAATTAGAAGATGTATCTCACGCATCTTTTGCAATTGGAAAATTAAACCAGAAGGTTCAATTTGGCACCAACCTGGTAGAATATTTGTTGGGTTGAGCAGAAGGGGAACATGGTAATAACTGCCAATTGTAACAAAGATAATCAAGTATGTTATTAAGAGGGAAATAGTACTGTGAGAACATTAAACACGCTTTTAAATGAAGTGGAACTAATAATTCATTTTGCCTTGATGCTTCTCTGTCATTCTAGGCATGTAAACTTTGATGCGTCCTCAAACTGCAAGTCTGAAAAATGAAATGCTGATTTTCAGGATTTTTAAACAATGTTTGTGAAGCTCAGTTGTCAACTTTAACAAAGAAACCCTAAAGCACCCCGTCCCCCAGACACTACATTATTTAACGGCTGCCTGTTCTCCAGCCCTTAGAATAAAAAGTCAGTTTTTATAACTTGCATTTGAATTGTTTCTCGCAACTTAAGGCTATGATAATTCCTCTCCATGAGACATTTAATGTTTGTTTCAAAGTTTGCGGCTCACACTAAGTACGCTCTCTTCATTTCTTTTGCTTGAGAAGGGAAGGAAAACACTTGCATTTTATAACCGGATCCTGCTGAGGGGTTTTAAAGGCTCTTCATAAACTTGTTCTCTCTGTGTGAGCACTGTGGATTTCCTTCTGGGTAATTAGTGTGATCCTTGCCTACCCAGTATACAAACATCTACACCCAACTTTCCTTCATTTTCCTGTTAAAGCTCACAGAAAAGCTAACACATAGGGACAGTCCAAGGGTATCAAGTGAGTAATGGGCCAAAGAGAACAGGGACACAAAGGCACAGTTATGGACAGGAAACATGTTTTTACTATAGTCTCCACTGTCTGATTTCCTCAGAACATATTTTCTTTAAGAATAACCAGATCACAGGTTAGCAAGATGGCTCAGTGGGTAAAGGCACTTGCTTCCAAGTCTGATATAAATTCCATCCCTGGGACCCCCATGGTAAAAGGAAAAATTGATTCCCCAAATTTATCCTCTGATCTCTACCTATGCACTATGGCATGAGTGGATCCCCAGGTACACACACACATGCACACACACACACACACACACACACGCCTACATAAACAAATAAATAGATGTTAAAAATGGAGATACTTATTCAATATCAGATATCTATGGATCCATCACTACAAATGTGACAAAAACAGTTACTAATTAGTGAAGTTCTTTTGAAAAGCTGTTCTATCTCTCTCTGGAACCATCTTCCTTTTGGGGGGGGAGAGTTAAGGAGTTAAATAAAGACATATAAAATTCCATGTCAACAATTACATCCATTTCTAATAATCCCTTCCAGGAAAGGGCCGTGAGGCAATTCATACTTGATGATTATAATGGCTAATCTCTTCGGCTGAAATGTGTGCAAGCACTCATAGACCACCACGTTAATGTCTTGCGTTTTATTGATCCGCAGAAACTGGGTGCCATGTGCACTTTTTCTGATCTATTACTACAGCTCCTTGTATGTAACAGATGAACTTAGAATTGAGACCCTGGGGCCACACAGTTTATCTTAGTGACCAAGCTTGGAATCGTCATTTATTTTATGCTCTGGCCTGGCCTCAGTTCTTTGGGATAGGAATTACACAGCTGACCCCACAGTCCTCTCCTTTCTCATCTTGTGGCTTTTATGGTGTATGTGTTTGGAATATCATCACATGATAATCAGATATTAATATTCATGGATTCATTTTCTTTCTTCGCTCCCCATAAAATAGATTCTTATAGATTAGCACCAGCTGCTGTATTGCAGACACAAAAGCAGGAGCCAGGGTAGGCATGGAAATCCATGTTAGGAACAACCTAATTCATGAGTAAAACAGATCAATCTATTTTTAGTCTTCAAGCTAACACATTGTAAAAATTAAGCAAAACAAAAGTCAAGTGTGACAGGGATTTCAATTGGAGAATGTGGTCATCACAAAAGCCCATAGGAAAATACAAGGCTAATCTTATTAAGATTATCTGGGTAGGCAGCAACAGTCAGCCTCAAGAAACCAACCATTCTTCAATCAATTTTTCAGTGGGGGAACTTAGTTTATTCAGCCTAATGAACTAAGGGAGCCATGGCACTAGAAATAAAATATGAGCTTAAAAAAAAAAAAAAACAGAAAATGTAAAAGATTCAGGTTGTTCACAAACCAATTGGTTCGTTCACTCTTAATGAAACATGCAAATTTTCCTTTACATGTGGCCCTGAGAAGTTGCCAATTGACGAGAACCCTTTCCCTGATTAGTGGCCCTTTGCCTCACCCCCCTCACCATGTAGTCATCGAAATGAAACACATGCTGTGCACAGCTGCTTCAATTTGTGCTACAGAAAAGGCTGCAAAAGAAAACCCAACCACAGATCCTATATTGGTAGGCAACAATTGAATTGGAAGCCCCTCTGAGGAATAGCCGAGCAAAGAAAAAAATGGAGTTTTAACATATTGCCGAGCTATGCAAACATGTCATGATTTATTACTCTGTGCTCAGCTCACCTGACCTGGGTCCTTTCCTCCACAGTTGTCTTTGTTATATCTACAGAGTCGTAGTAACAACTCTTATTTTCCAGATTTGTCAAGGAAGATATATGAAAGCAAAAGACAAGGTTTTGCCCATTGCGTGCATACATTATGAACCTTAGTAAACTAAACTAATACCAAGAGGAATGTCTAATGCTCAGCCAAACACTTGCCTCCTTAAAGTCTTCATTAATGTCACCTATGAAATTGAATTGTTTCATGGATGGCGACAATATTACTGCTTTAAACACATTTTTAGTTTATGTGTATGGGTGTTTTGCCCATGTGAATATATGTACATTTTGTGTATGCTGGGTATCTTTGGAAGTAGGAAGAAGGCAACAGTATGGAACTACAGTTATGGGTGTTTGAGAGTTACTACATGGGTGATGGGAACTGAGCATGGGTCCTCTGCAAGAGCAACAAGTGCTCTTAACTACTGAGCCATCTCTCCAGCTCTGTGATATTTTTAATGCAACATGGGAGAATCAAACATTCTCCTGTTAGTGTAAGAGCTTTTAAAACTCTCTTTGTCTCTCAACAAATTCCTTCAATATTGCCTCTTGTGTCTTTTGCAGATATAAAACCTATTATAGCAGCCTAAGATCTGGGAAATATTAATGTATGATTTTAATGGCATATGCTAGAAACAGCTGCTTTTTTTTTTTCTGGCGGCAATTATAGTTGGAAAGAATTTTCCCAGCTCTTTCCGAGGTCCAATCAATAATAATTTTCCTGTCAATCCTAGTTGCTGAATATGTATTATGTCATGATTTAGATATCAGTACTCCCCAGAGGCCATGTTCAAAGGTTCGGTTGCCAGCTAATGGCATCTCAGGGAGGCAGTGAATACTTGAGAGGCAGGGCCTACTCAGACAGAGCAGGTGACTGGGGACTGTTTCTGAAGGCTGTATCTTGCCCCCAGTCTCCTGTCTGTTCCCACTGTCTACTGTCCACTGTGAGATGAACTGCTTTTCTCTACTATATTCTCCCATCATGATGTGCTGCCTTACCAAACATGTGCCTAGAAACACAGCATCTGAGTTACTAAAAGCAAAAATCCTCTAAAACTTAAGCCAAAGTAAGTGTTCTTCCTTTTAAGTTGTTTCCCTCAGCAAACAAATGCTTCTCTAGTGCAAACTAAAGGCACATTGCTTCTTTATGACTTCAGTCAATCTTTTCATCTCCCTTGAGGCAAAGTTCAGTTTGATACTTATCAAACCAGACTCCTCCTCCTAGGCCCAAGCTTAGCTACATTCTCTATGTCCACAGTTAGCTACATTCTCTAGGCTTCTTTGCAATGATAAGTTGTTTGCTTGTGTTTTGTCAATGGAACTCATGCAAAAATGTCATGCCATCTGTCTCTTGTAGACACCATGAGGAGTGGGGGAGATTACAATTCATATAAGGAGATCAGCATGTTCCCTCTAAGAAGGCACTGTTTGAAGCATGGACCATGCTCACACAAGAAGAAGCCAGTGCTAAGCGCTGGGCAGATCCATCCAGTCTATGTAACATGATTGATCTCATGACCCCTATTTCCTGTAAGTGCCTTTCTTTCCTTTCTGCAGCACCACATTATTACTTGCTGGGTAGAACGCTGCTTACTTCCCTACCCACTCATCTTCTGTTAGCTGTGCAAGGCATCCTCTCCAAATGGCGCACATCTAAACCACCTGAGTGAAAGATGGCTGCTCCTTCCTCATAAACTCCCAGGCTGATGCCACTGTAACAGCCACTGGACCAGGGGTATAAACAGCCACTCACAAAAGGCTGATCAATGGCTATAAATATGGGTTATATTAGAGCCACCAGGAAAACACATCTACTTTCCTCTGTCAACATCAGTGGCATGCAGAGCTCAATCAATCTCTTACGTTCTGGGAATAAGATGCGGTACCCATGTACTTTCACTCTCCAGGTAAAATCCCGACAGGCAAGCATATTGAGAACTGCTAAGATCCCTCTTATCTCCAAAAGCTACTACTACAGAGGCTAGACTTTTCCAGGGAGACCATAAGCAAAGGTACCCCAGGCACGATGCAGGTAGGTAGTCCAGGGATTCTAGTGCAGTTCTGGAAATGGTAGGTCATACCCTAGTTCTTGGATGAGTCATTTTATGTCTCTCAGCCTTAACTTCCTCACCTCTAAAATGAAAGCCATTAGCTTGACATGTTGGCTGATAATCTAATGAAAGATTTACAAAGGTGACTTTGCCCTGCATCTCTCAAGTAGCAGCAGGCAGTAGTTTGAGGGCATTGTTGACAATAAATAGGAGAATTTGCAGCATCATGTAAAAAGCGAAGATGTATACTGTTCTCTTGCTTTCCTCTCGACAGCATCCACATGGAAAATAACAATAGCCACTAGGGAAGTCTGCATCAACTTAAGCACCACCAGGGGAACTATTTCCAATACTTAATTTCCTTCTCTTCCCTCAGCTCCCAAAGCTAACCTGGTAGAAACTACTGTGTTCCTTTATGAAATATTTGCCCAGTATAACAGACAGAAATTCTAAGTAGTGTTTCAGGAGACAGAACCCCTTTACTACCCTATCACCCTTGTATATAACAGGCAACATCGATATATTCAGTAGCAGATAGCACCCCAACCTGTCTTCATTTGCTTGCAGTGGACTATGGTTACAACTGTGTCACATGAATCAAAGACTCGCTTGGTGGAAGGTGACACAGCAATGAAATGATTACATGATTCCAGGGAGTTAGTGAGCCATGAACACCTTTGTCTCTTGGTATTTGGGGAAGGAATCAGAAATCGAGGAAGGAGGTCAATTTCCATTTCCACTAAGCCCTGGGCACCAGAAGTGACAACATTTCCTCTACTATTTTTTATAAATCTTCGGTCATGCCAAATGCATGTATTAGGGCCTAGTTCCTGCCCCTCTCCACCCACCAGGCCTGGCTAGTAAGACTTAACCCACATAAAGAGAATTTTGAATAAACTCATACCTATCGAAGCTTTCAAATATAGGTAAAGTCCTGTTCTCAGGATGTCCGGTTCAAAACCAACACTCAGACACATCTTGTCAGAGCTCTCTCAGCTGACCTCCCTATGGGTTCTACTCCCATAACTTTACATACTGGAAGTTTACATTTCCTTTCACATCTAGAATCTGAGAGGTACTCCTACTATAAACAGCATGAGAAAGATTCTGTTGGATTCAGAAATACAAGCAAACTAATTAACCTAACTGCTTAGAATTCAAATGCTTCAGGACTTAGCATAGAGCTAACCTGAGAAGCCCACCAAAAGTTGAAAACTTAGTCATCAAATGTGGATTTAATTTAGCTCCCCTGCTGAACATTACAGCTTAGGGTTGCTTCTCTCAAAATCATGAGGTATACAGAACTATAGCTCATGATCATTGATCAGAATGGCAAGAGAATATTGTACATACATTACTAGCCCAGAAACAAGATCAAAATTCAAAAATTGAAGCATAGCTTCTACTGGATACATTGTGCTTTCATGTAGTATCAACAATTTGTAAGTCAAGCAATCATTAAATCAGGGACCACCAAACTTGTATATAGGACACAGTCTATAAATGTTATCACTAACATAACAATTACTGCTGTCATTACTGACTAAAAGCCAGCTCTACTGTCCTTTCAATGGGCTATACTGGCTGACTTACAGGTTTGCCTTCTGACTAATTACATACTTTTCTAGGCATTAAGCAAAGCATAATGCCTTTCCCTTAGGTGATTGTTACAAATTCTTTACAAGGAAATGTTGCTAGTTTTCATTTAAATCTTGAGGACACTGAGGTTCAGGAAAGTTAAAAAAAGAAAAGAAAAGAAAAGAAAAGAAAAGAAAAGAAAAGAAAAAGAAAAAGAAAAACAACTTAAAAAAGCCAGAACTAGGATTTAAACATATGACTGTCGTGTCCTAAAGCGTCCTCTGAGCTATGACAGTTTCCTAACAGATCTGTGGTGGGTCTGCCCTGTCCTCAGTGTTTTTGTGAAAGCCAGGAGGGGAGTCTTCAGCTCCACTGAAGACACTTCTGCAGGTGGGATGTGACCTCACAAGAGAATAAGAGGGGGCTGATCTCTCCTGCTTTTTATCATCGTAAAGCATTCAGTCTTGTAAGAGGTCTTCCTAACTCGAGAGATCCCCCAACACTCAGACTCACCAACGAATCATGAGAAAACCATCACAGTCTAATTGAAAAGTGTTGCATGTGGAATCCACAATATCTGATCAGTACTCATCAAAACTGTCACCAAAAATAAGAATGGTCTAAAGAATTTTAAGGCTAGAGGTAAGTTTAAACCCATGGCAAGTGAATGTTCTATGCTATCCTGGGATAGAAAAAAATGGCTCTAGGTTAAAAAAAAAAAAAAAAAGAGTGAATCTGCATAGATTCTCCTCCAGATAGACCAGATAATAATAATGAATAGGTAAGTGTTCCTCAAGTATGAAAAGCAAATGTATTCTGGTATCATTGATGACAGTTCAAGTTGGATCAGAATCATGCAAGTACTTTAACATCATTGTAATTTTCCTTTCAATATAAAACTCATCTAAAATAAAAACTTTATTGTTAAAAATCCAATGAGTCCTGATAAAAATCAGACCTAAAACAGTGCTTTTACTGTGTTCTTAAGCTAAAACTAAAGTAGGTGATGAAGAAAGCAAAAAGATAAGATGGCAAAGATCAATATCTAAAATTAAATTAAGGGTGTCTATATTTGTGAGTTTTCTGTTTAAAATTATCTTTTGCAACATCTCATTAGTTTGGTGAGATGATAAAAATGCACCCTAGAACTCATGATTATTATTTGCTTTGAGATTCTAGCCAGGATAGAGGGCAGAAGCTTCACTGATGAAAACACGCTTTAGAAGAAACATACGATTTGTTGTGTAGCTTATTCCAGCTGGTAATCCAAGAGCAATTATTCTGAAGACATCCTTTCCCTCAAACACATTGAAACAAGATAAATCACTGTGCAGGATACTAAAGGCTCAAAATGTGCTTGATTGGTGTCAGTGTCATGTGTAAGATGGAGAAGTATTTATAAGAGAGGAAGTCCAGAATATAATCATGGCTAAGATCAAAACCTCCAGTGACAACACATGTTCGTGAGGATATGGAGAAAGAGGAACACTCCTCCATTGCTAGTAGGATTGCAAGCTGGTACAACCACTATGGAAATCAATCTAGAGGTTCCTCAAAAAAATTGGAAATAGAACTACCTGAAGATCCAGCTATACCACTCTTGGTATATACCCAAAAGATGCCCCACCATGCCATAGGGACACATGTTCTACTATGTTCATAGCAGCCTTATCTGTGACATCCAGAAGCTGGAAACAACCCAGATGTCCCACAACAGAAGAATGGACATAGAAAATGTGGTTCATTTACATAATGAAATACTACTCAGCTATTAAGAACGAGGACATCCTGAGTTTTGAAGGCCAATGTATGGAACTAGAAAATATGATCCTGAGTGAGGTAACTCAGACCCAAAAGGACATGCACAGAATGTACTCACTAATAAGTAGATATTGCCCAAAATAAATAAATAAATAAATAAATAAATAAATAAACAAATAAATGCAGAATATCCAAGATATAGTCCACAGAACTCAAAACGGTCGGCAGGATGAAGAGCTCAAGTGAGGACACCTCACTCACACTTGGGAGGGAGAAGAAAGCAATCACAAGTGAGGAAGGAGGGAGGGACCTGGGAGGGAAAGTGGATGGGGAGAGAGGGGAACTTGATCTGGTATTGGGTTAGGGAAAAGGACTGAAGCCCTGAGGGCCAGCAGGAAGAATGGAAACAAGCAACCTCAGGAGGTAGGAGGTTGGGGGGACCCTCCAGAATACACCAGAGGCCTGGGAAGTGAGAAACTCTCAGGACTCAAAGGGAGGGACCTTAGATGAAATGCCTGACAGTGGGGAGAGGGAATTTATAGAGCCCACCTCCAGCAGGAAGACAGGGCATCAAGTGAGGGATGGGGTTACCATCCCACAGTCAAAACTCTGACCCATAATTGTTCCTCTCTGAAAGAACTGCAGGGATGGAAACAGAGAGGAGCCTGAGGAAATAAAAGGTCCAGCAACAGGCCCAAAGTAGGATCCAAATCAACTGGAGGTCCCGAGGCCTGACACTATTACTGAGGCTATGGAGTGCTCACGAAAAGGGACCTATCATGACTGCCCTCTGGAAGACCTAACAAGCAGCTGAAAGAGTCAGATGCAGATATTTGCACCCAAACAATGGACAGAAGCTGATGACCCCTGTGGTTGAATTAGGGAAAAGCTGGAAGAAGCTGAGGAGGAGGGCGACCCTGTAGGAGGACCAGAATTTTCAACTAACCTGGACCCCCAACCAGGCAGCATACACCAGCTGCTTTGAGGCCCTCAACACATGTACAGTAGAAGACTGTCGGGTCTGGGTTCAAACAGGGATGATGCACCTAACCTACAAGAGACTGAAGGCCCCAGGGACTTTAGAGGTTAGGTGGGGTGGGGGTGGGGGATGGAGACATCCTCGTGGAGACAGGGGGATGAGGAGGAGGTATGCAATGTGGAACAGTCGGAGGGTGGACTGGGGAATTAAATATGGAGTAGAAATAAATAAATAAATAAATAAATAAATAAAGTATACCTGAAGGAAGTTATGGAGGTTCTTGCTATGGAGCTTATAGTTGACATAAAAAAGCTCAGTAAGATGAGATGGAAAGTCTGATAATAACAATTCCTCCAAATGCCCTACAAAGCCCACCAATTTCTCTCTCATAGTTGGTGCTAGCTTCAACATGGAACCACAAACTCTTTGGCCCTGTCTCCTGCTCAAAGCTGGGGTCTCTATCCCTATGCCTAAAACCTTCATACATGTCTTGACAAACAGAACAGAGCCCCTGTGACACAGTGCCATGGAAACCAGGTCAGGGAAAAGCTCTTCTACTGCCTGGCTCTCAGGAACACCTGCTCTTGAAATGTGACACATTGTTTCTCTAGCTCCAGCCACAGGCGACCATCACTGGAACGTCTCTGAAGTGGCACAAGTTAGTTAAACACTTCCTGAATTTTCTCCCCACCACATATGTGAGAGGCAATGAAATGATTGTGACTGCTTTTAGTCCCAAGTTCTGAGGTGGGACTAACCACTAACTGGAGTATTCAGTTTATAATGATCCAGTCTGCGTTGTGTCACACTTGCTCACTGAGATAATAATGCATCAATTTATATTAATGGCAAGTAATGGTATTTTACTGTAGGACTATAATTATTTCATTGCCCATAGTCTCTGCCCGGTTTCAGAAAACATTTATTTGGCATCTACTATATCTGGGCACTATGATAGCCATTAGGAATTTAGTGGCATTTAGTGGATTTTGTTTTCTCCAAATCAAATAACTACCAGTCTTGACAAGTTGTTTAAAGGAAACCATGAAAGAAAAAAAATGTGACATTCAATAGGTGATTGAAAATTGTCTTTTAAGATGTGGGAAAAAGACATTTAAGTTAAACCTTGAGGAAAGAAAATAACGAGTTGTGTTAGGAGCACAAAACAGTTTCCTAGGGGAGGGTCAGACTGGCCAACATTCAGAAGTAGAAAGAGTCCAGGATGAAAATAAGCGTCATGTGGCTGTAGCTTAATGTGGAGGAGGAGTATGGGAGAGACAGTTAGTGTTCCCCTATTCTGTGTCATAGAGTTGACCTGAGGTGGTAGCTTTACAGTGTTACTACCTAGCCCAGCCTGCTTAGGAAGGATGTAGTCATGTCATTAAGTCCTGGCAAATGTAGCATGGGGGAGAAGGGAGCACTAACTCCGGAGATGACATGTATTGCCTCCACTCCCTATACTTTAAGTATCAGTTGGACTTTAACCCCTAGAGGGTTCTTGAAAGCTAGATGTGAATATGACATTTATTGATCCATTTATTAATGAATTTCAGGGAGCTGCAGCCCATCCTTCCCTTCTTCCTAGCACTGGAAAAAAAAACAACCCCTTCCCCCTTAAAAGCCCACTCTTGCTCATCTATGAGATCTCAGGGGTTGCCTAGTATAAGAGGTACTTGTACCTTAACTGAAACAAAAGACAGAGATACAACATTTACCAAAAACTACAAGAAGCCCTCCAAATTGCCAAGGAATCTGACATTAAACTTAAGAGCCCTGAAAACCTGTTACTACATCCGTGAAGTAATATGATGGTGATTAAAGGGAGGTGTTGAAATTTGAACCTAGAATGCGTTTCATAGCCTCAGGTGTTTGGACAGCTAGTTTTCCCATGTCTGAGAGGTTGCAGAAACATCTGAAGTGAGGCAAGGCTGATGTAACCAGAACACTGGTAACAAGACTTAGAAGACCGTGCATCTGCCTGGCTTCTGGTCTAGCTCTCTGTGTGCTCACCTGCTAAGCTGGGAGGCTGCCACAGCAAGTGCCTGTAGCCAAAGCACCACTCCACCATGCCTTCTCTACCCATGGGATGTACCCTTTGAAAGTCTAAGCTGAAAGTAACTTCCCCACACCTCCCTCTACTGAAGTAGTCATGCCTGTCCAGGAATTCTCAGCCATATCTAAGAGAGCAAAGATCATATTTTTAAAAATAATTCAGAGCAATCATATTGGAGAAAGCTATGGTCTTTACATTGCCTACAGCTTTTGTACCTTCTAGAAACATTACTAAAGTTTCTTAATATTTAACTGGAGTGAAAATTTTTGAATTTTGCTGTCATTGAAGAACCACAAAAATATTATAAAGCTATGGTTCCACTGTAATCCCAGCTGTGGGATGTGGGGTGGCTTCTGACTGTACAGGGAGCTGACTGTATTGCCTCATGCTTTAGCAGTGGCATGGTTTTGTCAGCTGCAGAGAGTTTCTGTGATTGTGTGACATTTGGAATTCTGAGGACATTTCAGAAAGCATAAAAATGCTAGGGCCCCAAAAGGTGAAGTGGGTCGGTTGTTAGGCTGTTGGTGGGCTGTTGGTGGATTGTGGGTGGTCGGTGGTTCATGGCTGTTGGTTTCTGTTGGCTGTGGTTTGTTAAGTATTAGTATACCAAGAAGAAACAACAAGAAGAAGAAATTAGATATCCTGACAGCAAAGATCAAACTTGCACCAAGGAACTTGATAGCCCTAATCAGCAGGAAGCAGTCTAACAATAAAGTTGTCCCCCATTCCAACCCTTGACTTTATTCAGGGTTCTCTTTCCTTTCCTCTCTATCCCCTTTTCTTTTTTGTCTCTTATCCAGTGTTAGGAAGTTGAAAGGATATAAAAGGGTGGAGAATGGTTGGAGGAAAAAAAAAGAACCCATGAAGTAGCAAAAGATCAGCTACATTTATCTATTTGTGATGGGTAGGGATTGTGTATCCTGGTACACATATGGAAGTCAGAGGACAACTTACAAGAGTGAATTCACCTTCCACTATAGAGACTAAGGGATTGGATTCAGGTCTTCATATCTGGTGGCAAATATCTTTACCTGCCAAGCCATCCTGATGGCCAAGGAACACTAGCGAACATCAAACATTTCCTATTATGCAAAACATATCCTACTTCCAAATCTCCTTGCTCTTGAACAGTAAACACTTTACTAACTGAGTTATCTCCCCAGATCACAAGCTATATTTTAATTAGTATATTCTTTTCTTTAAAAAAAATGTCTTAGTGAGCCTTAGTGAGATCAAGTGCTCACAAGATCACCTTGCGTTATCTGGAAAATTGCTTTTGGTTTCACAAAGGAAGAAAGACACTAGAAATGCAAAAGGAGCTCCTAGGGAATGTAAGCACCAGCGAGACCACGGAGGGCAGCTCCTGGTCTAGAGGCAGATTCTTCTCCCCTGACGAACCCAGGTCTGTCAGGGTGATATCCACATTGAGGAGTTAATGGTTCAAAGCACTGTGGGTACTCGTGCTGCAGGCTCCCGGATCTATCCATTGCTCTTCGCGTTGAGTCAGTGAATTTGGCTTTAGGTAACCAGAAAAGCCAATTCACAACTGGGTTTAGTAAAAATAAGGCACATTATTAGATGAAGAATCACCACATTTTCTTTTATAAGGGAGTGACAATAAATCCACAAAACCAACTTTCTATAGCTTAGAAACTGGCTCTGAGGAGAAACTCACCCAGGGAAATTTTGAAATGCTTTAGAATATGTCAGTATTATTGGAACAAAGGAACACAGATTTGAAAGTAACTGTATTACACAAAGAAGTACATATGGAAGAAATAAATCCCCTCAGTGTGCTACACAGTAAAGTGCATGCACCATATAATGTTTTAATATGCAAAGAAAGCTATATTTGTAAGCATTATCTAAATTATTACATATTTTAATTTAATATACATGTTTCTTTTAATGGGCATAGAAGTATATCTCGTATGTTTATGGAAGGTGTTTGACATTGTATTTTGATATATATACACATTATAGAAAGACAAAATAAAGTTAATTAACATAACCTTAAGCAACTTCCACTTTTAGGTGAGAGAGCTTTTAAGGCCATGAAGCCGGCGCCTTAGTAGCTCCTGAAGAGCCAAAAAAAAATTGGGCGAGATTCATTAGCACCCATAGTTACTTTCACTTCTACTTAGTTCGCTT
>JADRCD010220386.1:0-18320 GCA_019843815.1 Montemys delectorum
CTTTATATCTGTATATATACATATATTATATATATATATATACACACATATATATATATACACTTACACATATATACATGCAGATGTATGTGTATCTGTATCTATATATACATGTACATGTATATACAATATATATTAATATATAAGAATATACATGTATGTATATGTACATATATGTGTACACATATATAATTTTTATGTGTACATATTTTATAAAGTAAAGAAATAAAGGCCATGAATTTAAGAAAGAGAGAGAAAGAGGAGAGGGTGGTACATGGAGGAAAGGCAAGGAAAGAAGTGATATAATTATATTTTACTTTTTAATTTTTATAGCTTATCAGTATTTTATATTTTATGTATATATATTACTTATTTATATTTAAAAATAACCCTATCTGATTTTATCTTATCTTGCTTATCAGTTGAATTTCTTTCACTCAGATGAGGAAGAGCCAAGAGGGAAGTCAGGGAAGAAAATTAGACTGTAAGTTGCAAAGCTGCATTGTAAGTCGGTGCCAGACTTTCATCACTGTTCTCAGTAACTATACCAGATCACATGGTTCACACATGTAAAAAAAAAAAAAAAAAAGAAAAAGAAAAAAAAGCCCTGTAGGCTTTTCTCTTAACTTTCAGGGGTGATGCAGAGGGTCACTCACTGATGAATGCTCACCTACTTAATTCTCATGGTTAATAACTAAGAAAACAGTCAACTATTAAGAGCCCAGTATTTCTCATTTGCATTCAAATTATTTTTCAAGCCAAAAAGAAGTCGGAAAGGAGGCACAAACAACAGCTTGGCCTCATTTTGGGAGAGCCTACTTCCCAACCCACTCCCTACCCCGTAGGTTTTAAAGTGCTCAGGGTTGAACCCGGGGCCTTATGCACTCTACCTCAGAGCCACAAAAAGGCCTTGCCTGAAAAAAAAGGTATCAGCCATCTGGATCTAATTTTGTGTGTGTGTGTGTGTGTGTGTGTGTGTGTGTGTGTGTGTGTAGGAAAAGGCAGAGGCGGTTTGAAATGGCCAGTGAATAAGTACAGCCTAAGGAGTCACAAGCAACTAAAATCTGTGGGGTTCTTTCATTTTGCACCATGAGTCTGCACTCTACTGTGGGGATTCCACTTCTTTTGGTCTCCCCTCTTCTTCCTCTTCCGGCTCTTGGCTCCCCATCTCCCACCCACACACAAGATCATCTACACAATCACATCCCCCATGTGATAAAGCACGGAGAACAGAAAATTGTGGCTAAAGGCGCTAACCGTGCAGTTTTTGACATGAAGCTTCAGGTTTCTTTCCAGTGCAGTCACTGTTTAAACAAAATAGAGATGGCGCTGGATGGAAATCTGGGTAAACCAGTCCACAGAGCTGCCAGAGAAGCCCTTGCCTCTTGAGAGTTTTACCATGAAGATGAGTATAAGGTATTTAATCAGAGAAGATCTGTGCCTTTGTGTGAAAAACATCAGCTAGCTCTTGTCAGAGGTAGCATTCCAGGTGACTTAAATGCTGTCCACACACCTGTTTACCACTTACCACAGATTCAGGCAGGAGATCACTGGGTCACTGGGAAATGAGCCACACACTGGGCAGCCACGCTGTTCATGATTGGTGACGTTTTATACTCCAGCAAAGGGTGGGTACTCACATCTTGCTGTTGACATAGAGGGTTGGGTCATTAGCCAGATGTCAGGGACACTGGAAAGAGCTTGAGTACACATGAATAATCCAACCTGAGCTGTGGGAGGCAAGGTGGAGCGTTATTTTGGAGTTTTTGGCCCTAGAAGCCTAAGCAGGGGTTCTGAGTATGGAAGTCAGGGCCTGTGGTGTCCACCCACACATTTGAGTTCCATTCACAGTCACCACTGATGTGAAGGCTGAGATGTGCTCCGGCTGCTACTGTTCCCTCTGTGCAGTAACCCAGTGTCAGAGAGGCCCAAGAGTCAAAACTTGCTGTATATCCTAAGAATATTTTCAGAAATATTCTCATGGAATTGAATGCCTTTCAAGTTTTCCTTCCTCCCCCCCTCTCTCTCCCTCCCTTCTTCCCTTCTCAACTTCCTTTCATCCATCCTTCCTTCCCCCTTCCCTCCCTTCTTTCCTCCCTCCTTTTTCTTAATTTCTTTTTTTGTTTTTGAGAACGTTAGTATACAATGTGGTCAATGACAGTATCTGACCAGCCTTGAGGCTTCAGAGAAACTCCAATACCTTTGAAATTTTTATACATAGCTCTTTGTGTAGAAGTTAAAATAAATTTTCCTGAGGAGAGGGTATACATTTTCTTTTTTAAATCTCAAATGACTTGCCACGCTGAAATATTCTATACCACAGGAACCCAGGCTTTTGGGTTCAGAAAGGCCAACATATGAAGTGAGTGCTAGCTCACTCAGAGCCTTCTCTTGGGGCTTGCTTTTGGGCACTTGCCTTGTCCAAGACATAGAGTTACAGCCAAGAGTGAAATAGGTGAACTATCTGAGGTCCCTTGGACCAGCTGAAACCATAGCCAGTAATCAACATCAGCCCTTTGAGGCAGCACGGACGCCAAACTTCTCTCCAGTGACGCCTGGCTGGGAAGAAAACTAAAGAACTGAATTGAAGGGAGGACACAGCCAACGCCAGCATGGCAGGTAATTGCATGGGCAATGACTTTCACCCCCAAGAGGATCATGCTGGCTATTTCATTAACTAGATACAAACTAGAGTCACCTGAAGAGGGACCTTCAGTTGAGGAGCCGCCTTATCAGATGGCATGTAGGCATGTCAGTGGGGGCATTTTCTCAACTAATGATATATGTGGGAAGGCCCTGCGGACCCTGAGTGGTGCCACCCCTCGGCAGGTAGCCCTGGGCTATCTCCTGAGAGGCTCTGCCAGAGCCTGACAAGTACGGAGGCGGATGCTCGCAGCCAACCATTGGACTGAACACAGGGTCCCTGATGGAGAAATTGGAGAAGGAACTGAAGGAGCTGAGATGGTTTGCAGCCCCTGATTGGTTTGGGGTGGGAGGAGCAACAGTGTCAACTGGCCAGACCCCCCAGAGCTCCTGGGGACTGGACCACCAACCAAACAGTACACATGGAGGAACCCATGGCTCCGGCCTCATATGTGGCAGAGGATGGTCTTGTTGGACATCAGTAGGAGGAGAGGCCCTTGGTTCTGTGGGGGTTGATGCCCCAGTGTACGGGAATGCCAGGGCGGGAAGGTGGAAGTGGGTGGGTGGAAGAGCACCCTCATAGAAGCAAGGGGAGGAGGGAAGGGATAGGGAGTTTCTGGAGGAAAGTCCTGGAAAGTGGATAACATTTGAAAGGTAAATAAAGAAAATATCCAATAAAAGAAAAAAGAATGAAAGAAAGCAGGATGAACAATCCATGGGGGAATAAGCTAGCACACAATGTTCCTCTGTGGCCTCCATTTCAATTCCTGTCTCAAGCTCCTGTCCTGACTTCCCTTGAGAAGGAACTGTGATGCGGAAGTAAAGCCATGGAGCCGAAGGGTTTGCAGCCCCTTAGGATGAACAACAATATGAACTAACTAGTATCCCTCAGAGCTCCCAGGGACTCAACCATCAACCAAGGACTATACATAGAGGGACTGATTGTTCCCGCAGCATGCGTATAGTAGAGGATTGCAAATTCGATCATCAACAGGAGGAGAGGACCTCGGCCCTGTGAAGGTTCTGTGCCTCAGTGTACGGGAATGCCAGGGCCAATAAGTGGGAGAGGGTGGGGTGGCAGGCATGGGGAGGGGGGAGGCAACAGGAGTTTGTTCTTGTTGTTTTTGTTTGTTTGTTTTTTGGAGGGGAAACTGGGAAAGGAGAAATTTACATGTAAATAAAGAAAATATCTAATAAAAAAATAAATCAATCAACCCTTTCTTCCCCGAGTTGGTTTTGACAAATGTTTTATCACAGCAACAGAAACCAAGCTAAAACAAGGACGGAGAGCATAAGAGTAGTCGAGAGTTGGGGATCACGTTCCAGGCAGTATTCTGTCTGGCCAGTTGAAGAGTATTGGGCAATGCACCTCCAGGCACTTTTTGTAGTTTCCCAATCTGTACAACCGGAGAAGCTGAATGAGATTCCTAAGGCCTTCCAGGCCAGGCAGCAAGAAGGCTTCCAACAGACTCCAAGGTGTGGCCCTGCCTACAGAAGGGACTCTGGGGATATGTATTTCCTAGTCTTCCTTCCTTTGCATTCTTGTTTGGCCTTGTAAAGATAAACCCAGAGTGTCACATAGGCTAGGCAAGCGTAAGCAAGCTTCCTTGGTCCCTGAGAATGGGATTTCTGTATGTACTTCAGACCGGCCTTGAACTCACAATGTAACCAGGTTGTCCTTGAACTTGACAACAGGTTGACATGTATCATCGTGCTCAGGACCTCTTTATTTTTTCTGTCTTAAGCATCAAACTACGTGTTGTTTTACATTTCTGTTTGTATGTGTGCTCACCCATATGTGTGAGAAATGTGCGCATATACGTCATGGTATGCACACAGAGGTCAGAAGACAATCTCTGGTGTTGATCCTAGGCGTCTGTGAAGGCCTAGTTCTAGTTTCTAGTTCTTTGGAAGGTTAGTTATGCCAAATGATGTTTTACTGGGGCACACAGGTGAAAGGATGCTTGATGAAGGAGTATAAATATGGCCCCACAGACAGTGGGAGACAAGCTCTGAGCTTTGGTTTGCTCTGCTTTGCTATTCTTTGCTAAATCATGCATGTATTGGTTCACCTTACATAGCGTTGTTTGAGTTCAACTTGTGGTAACCTTGACACTGAGAGAAACTTGTCCAAGAACTACTCATGAGGTTCCTATGGTTGCTTGTGGCTTCAGTGACCTTGCCTAAGATCTGTTGGCAAGCCTAGAGGTTTCTTCAGGATTGAACTACAGCTGTTTGGTGTCTGCCTGCCTAGAGAACTGGACTGTAGCTGCTGGTTTGTGCTTGGTGTCTGCCTGCCTAGAGGACTGGTCTGCAGCTGCTGGTTTGGTGTTTGGTATTTGTCACGGGACTGAACTGCTGCCCAAGAAGCTTGAGCTCACCCCCAAAGAACTATTGCTGAACTATTTCTCCCCTATCCTAATAACTTTTCTCTTCCACTACCTCTGCTGGGTGGTGGGCTAGAGGAGAGATTGAACCCTTATTAAAAGTAGGTTTCGGCCAGGCGGTGGTGGCGCACGCCTTTAATCCCAGCGCTTGGGAGGCAGAGGCAGGCAGATTTCTGAGTTCGAGGCCAGCCTGGTCTACAGAGTGAGTTCCAGGATAGCAAAGGCTATACAGAGAAACCCTGTCTTGGAAAAAAAAAAAAGAAAGAAAGAAAGAAAAAAGTAGGTTGCAAAAAATGTGTGCCTACACTTCCATCTTGCTAGAGATGGGGACTCTCCTTGTTTGTCATTGTGTTCACCAGGGTTCCTGGCCTGTGAGCTTCTGGGGATTCTCCTGTTTCCATGCAGGAGCATGGAGATTCCGACACTTTACTGAATCTGGCTTCCCTCGGGTTAGGGCATCTGAATTCAGACCCTCATGCTTATCCTGTGTTAGCTGCTGAACCATCTCCTCAGCCATCAAGTGGGATGTTTATGACAGCTTCCTTCCTCCTGCCATCCCTCCATATCCCCCTCTCTCCTCCCTTCCTTCCTCCCACATACCCTAACCCTATTCTTGACGCTAACCCAAACCCACTCTGTGATTAGGAAGCAGCTCAGAATTCACTGTTGGATGGGATTACTCTGCTGTGTTTCCCTGCAAATACTTCCTTCATCCATGCATCCTCCAGTGCTTTCTGGACCTCTTGCTAGCCCAAGAACTTCTACCTTACAATGTAACACCATTCTGGCTTCCCTCTACTTCTGGTTCATTCTGCATAGTGATATGCCACTTAAATCTTCCTTTAATTTACTTAGCTCCTCATTGATTATTGTCCCAGAATCACTGATATTATGATGATGATAATTGTGTGGTTCTGGAATTCAGTCTGTAAACTAAACTAACCTGACCTTGAACTCAGCAATGTGCCTACTCCTGCCTCCTGAGTGCTGGATTAGAGGTGTGTACCACCATGCCCAGCTAATTGATTACATTCTTGTAAAAGTTATAGATGTCAGGGCTAGTTGACCTTCTAGAGAACCTGGGTTCAGTTCCCAGCACCCACAAGGTCCCTTCAAATTGCAACTCCAGATCCAAGGGATCTGACACCCTCTTTTAGCTTCTGTGGGTACCAGGTACACATGTGGTGCATGCATATGCATGCAGGTAAAACACTCATACACATAAAATTAGAGAAAAAACGTAGAAACAAAAAAGGTGAAAAACTAAATAGAAAAAGTATCAAAGAGAAACCTTTGTCTGTCTGTTCCCAAGCTCTGTTTTCTATGCCATCATCGGTAGTGGTTTTTGAATGACCCTTAAAAAGTCATCTTGTCCTACACGGGCACATCATGATTACAGTACACTTGTTCCTGCACCTGGAGCCATATCTTGAATCCTCACCAGTTAGACTGAAGTTTGGTTGACCTCTTGGCTCTCTTTCCTGGAGCTGAGAGCTGCTTTGTGTATGTCCAGGTAGCGGTTGAGATAGACCATGGGGCCTATGTTTGCTTGTAGTAGATGTCCTAAGATTTCTAGTAGCTGTGAGCATATCTGAAGATGTCTGGACCCCTGTAGAAACTGTGAAGGATCTGGTACTGAGAGCCCTCACTGGGGCGAACCTCACCTCTTTCTAGGTCGTACCCTGATCAGGTTCACCCATCCTGATTTTGCTGTCTCTAGAAACTTGAGTAACTCCATTTTGCTTTTGAAATAATACACTTTACGACATCAGGAAGTGACTGTGTGTTCTTTTGTTTCTGCAGGATTTTATTATTGTCCCATTTGATTTCCAGTTATAGGTGTGACTCCTCTGTAAATGATCATTGGGAAATGTAAAATAATAGTAATAATTGGTGTTCTCTCTCTCTTTCTCTCTCTCTCTCATTTAGATTCTTGACCCTCTAGTATATAGTATCTAAAGTATCCGAATTGTTACTCAAGCGTGTGAATATTCACCTATGTTTCCTGGTAGTCTTAGAATTCCTTCTCCTTGCCTTCTTTCTTTTTCCCCTTTGAGGCAAGGTTTCACTATGTAGCCCAGGCTGGCCTGGAACGCACTCTATAACCCTGGCTAGCCTCAGTTTCATTGTGATCGTCCTGCTTCAGTCTCTTGGCTGCTGAGATAATGGAGGGGGACCACCATTCCTGACTGGAGGTTCTAGACACGTAGCCCATGATGGAAGCCATGTCAGCGTCACTAGGACACAGGAAGCTAAAGGTGCTGTGGCCAGAGGACACACCCTGTTAAATGCAGAGAGAGAGAGAGAGAGAGAGAGAGAGAGAGAGAGAGAGAGAGAGAGATTAGCCTCTCTGCAAGCATGTGACGAGTCACTAATGACAGCCTTGGATTTGGAAAATGTCCCTGTAATGACATCCCTCTCTTGAAGGCTCCCTCTGAGGATCAGAAACCAAGGCCTTAGTTAGATGCAGACTACCTTAACCATAAATAAGACACTTGGACTTTTAGGATCCATCTGACACACAGGCTGGAGTGGTACCTGCTGAGCACGCACTTTTCTAGTGACACCTGCCGTGTAAACACTGACTGGGAAGAAACCCGATGGTTGGATGGCGGTTTGCCCTGGTCTGTGGGCTCTCCAAGTGTGGACTGTAGAGGTCTTGCAGGCAGAGATAACTTCTTTAATTTTTTAAATGATTCCTTTTTACTCATTTATTTTTTTTTTATGTGTATTGGTGTTTTGCCTACATGTACGTCTATGTGGGGGGGATAGGATCCCCTGGAACTGAAGTTACAGACCGTTGTGAGCTGCCATGTGGGGGCTGGGACTAGACAGTTGTCTAGAAGAGCAGCCAGTGCTCTTAACCACTGAGCCATCTCTCCAGTCCTGGCGATTAGTTCTTACAAAGCATGTATGAGAAAGAAGATCCTTTCCTTCTTGCACGCTCACAAAGTAAAGCGGCACAGCCAAGGTCCTGAGAGCTCCATAGTAAAATTACTTCTTAACTTTCCTGTTTGTTTGTTAGAGACAGGCCTCATGTAGCCATGGCTGGCCTTCAACTCACAGTGTAGCCAAAATTAACTTGGAACTCCTGATCTTTCTGTTGTCATCTCCCAAATGCTGAGATTACAAGCACAGGCTGCCATGCCTAGCTAAAGACTGGTGCTGTTTGTTTGTTTGTTTTGTAATACCGAATTTGAATTGAAGCCAGGGCCTCCCACATGGGTAAGTGCCCTGCCATTGAACTAAATCCTCAACTCCCCGCCCTTGTTATTTTTAGCAATAGCACCCTTTTTGCATAATGTCTGCTAGTAGCCTAAACAAGTACAGTCATAGGAACACACACTGAATAGTGCTACTTTAGTTTACCTATGTAAGTTCAGCTTCTTATAGTCAGAAAGCCAGGTATACCAAAGAGTCTATGTATTCATCATAACACAGAGCAATAGCACAGTAAACCCATATTGTGCGATATAATACAGTGATGGGGTGGAACATGCAAATAAATCAATTATGTGTGCACTATTATCAAACATTAATCCATTAGCTAACATTTATATTTGCATACTTAAAAGGCTAGGTGCTGGTGAGGTGTGGTAATACCCTTCTGGAACCTCAACATTCCAGAAGCTGAGGCAGGCAGGGAGAATTTGAGGTTACCCTGGGCTTGTACAGAGACTTCCAGGTCAACCTGAGATACAGTGAGTGAGACATTGTTTCAATACAACTAAAAATAAGTAAATAAAAAATAAAAGCCAAGTACTTAACAAAATTCTTTAAATAAGCCCAGCATTTGGGGCATACCAGAAACCCTGGCATTTGGAAGATAAGGAAGATCACAAGTTAGCTGGTGTTGTGGGTGGAGAGCCTTGGTCTTGTATTTTGATGCTAATTCTCCTCTCCTTGAAAGCACTGTAGACAAGGAGTGAATCACATATACAGGTGCCTTGTGAATCTTCTCCCCACCTTAACTTTTCAAATAATGGCTAAGGCCAATGATTGGGCAGCAGGAGGGAAGGTGGAGCTGAAAAGTTTCAGGGAGAAGGGGAGAGAAGAGACTGGAGAAGAGGATGACAGAGGAGGATGAGGTAGAAGGAAGATGGAGCTGAAGCACGTAGCTTGGAGAAATCACAAGTCATATGGGATCTAATAGATGGGAGTAGAGTAGTGTAGTGGTAGATCTCCCCAATCTAGGTGAGTAGCTTGTATACCAATTAATTGAGTTGTGAATTCATTGATTGGGTAAATTGGGCTAAAATTTACTGCAATAAGCCTGGGCCATATAAGTCTGATTAAGAACACATTTTCAAAAATCTCTCTTTAAGCTTAAGTTCTCTTCTCTGGCACCTTATAGTCTGATCTATCTATCTATCTACCTACCTATCTATCTATCTATCTATCTATCTATCTACCTACCTATCTAATCTACCAACCATCTATTTATACTGGGGCTTGAACTGAGAGCCCACACATGCCAGGCAAGTCCTTATTATACCAGGAGTCCTTATTTTCTAGTGACTTCCCCTGGGCATTGTATGTTGCCTACCTGACATCTTTCTACTCCAAAGCTTTCTTTTTCTTTTCTTGTGCATCAGAGTTTCACTGTGAAACCCTGGCTAGTCTGGAACTTGCTTTGTAGAGCAGGGTGACTCAGACTTATGGGTGATTTTTCTTGTCTCTACTTCCCCAATGGTGATACACGCCCAGCTCTTAAATTTTATGTAAAGAGATCTCAATATCATGATTTCAAAGATATTCTTTTCCTTATATTCAATCACCTTGCTATCCTAGTAGTCTAAAGTATATGTTCCGCATTTCTTTCAACATACTATCAGCTCTTCAAGTTCTAGGTCAGAACACTGTCTCTGCTATACAATCGATTGTAACATTTCACATACATAATTTTAAAGCTTAAGTCTCTGAATAAAAATGAAATGATGACATGACTGCTCCTAGGTATGGGGCAAGGAGAAGTTGGAGAAGGTGTGTTGTAGACATAAGGCAGAGCATAGCCCGAGGCATCCAGAAGGATGCAGATGGAACTGTGCCATGAGAGGAGAGAGAGGGATGGGAATATCAAAAGAGAGGAAGAGCGGAAGACAGAGGGGAGAGGACAGGCGTGAACCAGGAAACCAAGAGACTACTGTGTAGCCAAAATGGCTGGGTTATATAGGGAAGAGAAGCTGGGCAAAGGGCCCAGCCCAGCCCCTGGGCTGGACCGTTTAGAGGACAGTTATGGCAGACAGGATGTCCTCATGACAGGTAGTTGGTAAGAACCTGGTGGCTAGTGTCTACTTTGATATGTTAAATAAGCACTCAGTTAGCCTTTTGTCCTGAGTTTGAGATCTAACCCTAAAGAAGCACACAAACTGACATTATGAAAACAAAATGAAGACTGATTAAGTGTTTAATCACACAGAATCACTCATCCATGAGATGTCACTATGAGAGTGGTTCTAGGAGATGGCTTCATTGAAAATGTTCTTTTTCTATTCTGCCCTCCTCCTCTTCCTCCTCCACCTCCTTCATGTCCTCCTCAACCTCCTCCTCCCTCGCTCCCTCCCTCTCTCTCTGGAGACAGGCTATCTCTATGTAGTTCTGGCTCTCCTGCTCTGAAACTCACTATGTAGACCAGGCTAGGCTGGCCTCAAACTCACTTGAGATCCACCTGTCTCTGCCTCTTGAGTGCTGAGATGAAAGCAAGTGCTGTCATGCTCAGCTGTAGTTTCCTTATTTAGTGGATGCTGCTATGGAAAAGAGGGCATAGATGAAGTCTTTCTGGTCCAGTCTAGAAGAGAGTAAAGAGAAGAGGCAGAGCAGAGCTAGACAGGCCTATGAGAGTGCTGAGGTTTCCACTGTGAGATTAGGGGCCAAGAGAGTAACAGAAGTTCAGTGTGGGCAACAGTCAGCTGTGAGAGACTTAAAAATCCAACAAAGACAGCATCTTCTCAGGTTTAAGGTCATTTTCCAGAATGAGAAAGCCCAGAAAACAGAAGGGCAGTAGAAGCCAAGATGCAGAGAGAGCAGGATGTGTGGGCCTTGCATCCGGTTGTAGTTGCGGGCGCAGCTGGAGAGGAACCCTGGAGAACAGGACTTCTTACTTCCTCTTAGGAGGACCAAGAGGCTGGCATCTAGCTCAGGTGGAGGAGAGCTTGCCCAGAAAGCACAAAGCCCTGGGCTCAATCTCAGACACCTCATGTCCAGATGTGGTAGCACACACTCATAATCCCAACACTTGGCGGGTAAAGACAAGAGGACCAGGAGTTGAATTAAAGGAAGCCTGGGATACAGGGTGAGATAACTTCCAAGAGTAGTGTTTGGCCCTTCTGATTGTATAAGCAAGAAACATGAGAAGAACTGTGAGCTCATTTTGGCAGTTGACATATTTTTTTCCAAAAGAAATATTAATATTATAATTAATTATCACTCTCTTTCTTTTTTTTTCTGCCAGAAAAAAGTAGGAAAAACATGTCTCAAGGCTATACACAATTCTTTAAATTCAATACATTCAATTTTATAAAAAAAAAAATTCACCAAACTTGTCCTAATTTTCTCCATTTTATTAGGGTCATTTTGTCACTGGCTCACAGACTAGTGGTCTGGAACACTAGCCAAATGTCTGAAACACATCCAAGATAGTCACATTTATAATCTTCAGAGAAATCCGTGTTGATAGTTTTAGCTGCTTTGCAAAAATTGAAAGATCTCCGTCAGGCGACATGATTTATTGACTCATCCAGACACAGATGAGAACAAAAGGCCCAGTCCCTGCCCTTGGAAGCTAGTGAACACACATGCCCTGATCACTTACAGATATTTAAGACAAACATTTGCAGATATATTACAAAGAGAATACTTTGGTACTGAGAACATGGATGGGCGTGACCAGAAAAGGGCAGTGCTCACTAGGGAATATTCTGGCTTTTTTTCTTTTTCTTTTCTTTTTCTTTTCTTTTTCTTGGGGGGGGGGGGGTGATGAGGAAACCAAGGCCAAGAGAACACTGGCATAAATAAATGTAAATAAGGCTGGACTCTGCTGACCTTGGGGCCAAATGCCTGCTCTGATCTGATCGTGGTCTCCATGTGTTTGTGATTGAATTTTCATCTGGAGATTGATGGGAGACCTCACTGGCTGTGGCTGACTGGGCTTGCTGTCAGCTTCCTCTTGTCCAGTTAGCTTTGAGCAGAGGGGATCATGGAACACAGACTGGATTTGGGGGCCCTCAAAGAGAATGCTTGGTGATGTTCAGTATACACTATGTTATAAATATAGTGGTTCCACAGGGGATTGGATGTGGGACCTCCCTGTGGATACCGAGTCCTGAAGATGCTGAAGTTCTGTAGCCTGCCACTCTAGATTCCCTGCAATATCTAATTCAATGTATAATAGTTCCCAATAGAACATTGTTTTTAGGAAGGATGACAAGGGAAAAAAATCTGTAGATGTTTGGTTGACTTTTTTTTTCTGAGTGTTTTTACTTCTTTGATAGTTAAATAATGAGGCTATAGGACTGGGAGATGCCAACTTTGGAGGCTGGGAGGGCCCATTGTTTACTAGACAGTTCAAAGAAACCAGAGATGAGAACCTGGGACACCAGACCCTGGGTGGGAACTCAGTCAGGATCCTCTGGGTGATCCACATGGCTATGAGTTCACTTACCAACTAAACATCAATGGCCACATGGCCAACACAGCCCCTCCTAATGGACTGTTATATGTGCAAGGACAAAGAGAGGAGAGGAGAGGAGAGGAGAGGAGAGGAGAGGAGAGGAGAGGACTCAGCTATCAGGAGAAATGAAATAAGCAGGGCATCTAACAAGAGTTTCATGTTTTTGAAGAAATAATGAAGTGTCATCAGAGCCATCCAAAAGGACTTGTGGTATTTCCTGATATTTTAGAAATATTCAGGATTAGTTTCAAGAGTCAAGCATTCCCCTCAATTTGAAGAAAAAGCCTCCTTTGTGCAGAAAAATCATTTAAAACTTTAGAGATGTACCAGCAAATAGCAACCTGTTATGATGCATTGTACAGCCTTTATATGCAGAATACTATAGATTCTGAGCTGCTGGGAAGGAGAGCGAGGCTAAGAGGATTTGGTGCCAGTCTTACAGAATTGCAGGTTAGAAATCTGCACAAGATACAAGAGAATACAAGGACCAGGACAGGGCATCAGGAGGACTTGGATATTTATCCAAAGCAAAGTATACACTCATTGTCTTTGTTCCTTTAAGAAAGAACTTTTAAATTTAAATTTATTTTTATTTAAAAGAAGTGATTTATGCCCGGTGTGGTAGGTATTCTACCACCTCTTGTTCTAAACTAGGTTTGTAGACCACTGGGGGGTAGAGGGAATAGTCTTCCCCCTCCCTTCTAGATCTTAGGCAAAAGGCCACTGAGGACAAGGGAGGTAGAAAGAGAGGTGAATTTTTATATGATATAAGTACATTTTCACTTATTTTAAGTAACTTCAAAGCCCTTTTAGACCCTTTTATTAGTGTATAGGCTGGCTTTTTTTTTTTTTTTTTTTTTTTTTTTTTTTTTTTTTTTTTTTTTTGTCAACTTCACACACGCTAGATCATCTGGGACCCTCAACTGAGAAAAATGTCTCCATCAGACTGGCCTGTAGGTAAGTCTGTGGGCGCATTTTCTCCATTGATGATTGATGTGGGAGGCCCAGATCACTGTAGTCAGTTCCTTGTGTGGGCAGGTAGTCTTGGGTTGTATAAAAGAGGAGATGGACAAGTCCGTGAGGAGCAAGCCAGTGAGAAGCATCCCTCCAAGGACCTCTTCAGCCCTTGCCTCTCTTCAGGATGGGTAAGCTCTAAGCTTAAGCCTTTTTCTCCCTAGATTGCTTTTGGTCATGGCATTTATCACAGCAATAGAAAGCAAAGTAGGGCAGTGCATATTCATTGTATAAGATTGTAAATTTTTATCATAATATTTTTGTTAAAGTTATCTATGTTCTTTTTATCATACCTGCTCCCATTATCTTCTCTGGTGTCCCATCAAACAAGTCCCCCTTCCCAGACAGCGGCCTTGCATGGTCATCATTTCCCTGTGTCACAGTATTTGTCTTCCTGAGTCTGGCATATATTGCACAGTAGGGTGAACTCTGGAACTGTTCATTTCCTTGCAAATGACACAATTTCATTCTTCCTTATGACTGAACAAAACTCGGCCGCGTATAAATCCTGCCTATTCTTTATTCAGATGCCTAGGCTGATTCTGTAACTTGCCCATAGAGCCACAGATGTGCATGTAGTACATTGACTTAGATCCCTCTGGGTGTATTCTCATGAATGCTGCAGTTGGATCAGAACTCTTTATACACATGTCCTGGTTTTTTATTTTCTGCACCCGGCATTCTGTCTCTATCATCTTTCGATATTCCATGACAGTCTCTAATATAACATCAGAAGGTGGCTCTCCTTTTATTTTAGTTTTTGAAGAGCCTTCATATTGATTTCCACAGTGGCTATACTAGTTGATGTTATCACTAAAGGGACCTAAGGCCTCCTGTCCTCTCCTTCATTCTCATCAGTATCTGGCGGCCATTTCATCTGGTGGTGAGATGTATTCTCATTGCAGTTTTGATTACAGTTCCCCCTGGCTAAGGACTCTGAACATATTCTGCATGTATTTTTTTTATTAATTATTTGTACTTTATCTTTTGAGAAGTGTCTGTCCACTTCACTTGTCCATTGGATGGGTTTCTTGGGTGTTTAATATTTTCCTGTCATTCTTTTTAACATCCTAGATATTGACAACCTAAATTTCAAATGATGCTTGGGTAGTCAAAGCAATCCTGAAAAAAAAAAAAAAAAGGTAATGGCTGGAGGAATCGCAATAGAAGATTCTAAGTATCACAGAGCCACAGGAAGAAACACAGCACGGGGTAGCCACAAAACCACGGAACTCGGAAGATTCGGGAATGAATCAGGGCAGCTGCACCTACAGCTGCCTCACTAGGTACCCAAAGCACACACCAGAGAAAGGAGGGTCTCTAGCATACCGAGCTGGGAAAACTAGATTCTACACATGGAAGAATTAAACTGGATCTCTGCCTCTCACCCTGCCCAAAAATCAATTCAAAATGGATCAAAACCCTTAATGTAAGACTCGAAAACTTTAAGCTGTCTAAGGACAACAGGAAAAACCCCTTCATGATACAGGAATTGGGAAGGACTCTCTGAAAAGAGCCCTAAGCCCACGGGAAATGATTGCAAGAACTGACAAGGAAGGTTGAGTGGAATCAAAATGCTTCTACACGACAAAGGAAGCAACAGAGCGAAGAGACTGCCTACAGAACAGGGTGGAAAAAAAACAAAAACAAAAACAAAAAACAAAACAAGACTAAGCTAAGGCACAGTTTATGAAAGCTCTGAGAGACTTGAAGGGAGTGGAGCTAGAGAGAAGGATGGGGGAGGTGAGGGCGGCACACCACTAGGTGGCGCCTGTTTCTTCCGGGATAAGTAAGATTTGCTCTCAGCCTGGAATTTCAGGAATTAAGCGGTAGCCCTGTATCGAAGTCCAAGCAAGTGACATAGATCATGTCATACTCAGTGCTGAGCCCATGAAGTCACTAGGTCTACGAGGCTGCCTAGACTACCACAGGTCTGCGTTGCTTGTATGGATGATAAAGTTGTATCCTAGCCAATGCATCGCTCCAGCCTCATTTCCCCCAAGCCAAGTCACTCCGTACAGACTTGGGTTCCAGGGAGGTAGCTGTTCAGGTGTAGGAAGGGATTGGGGCTTTATCAGTCTTCCAGCTGGGTGGCCTTTGGGTGACACACATCCTCTGGCTCTCTGATGGTGTGCAAGCCTTGGCTCAGGTGCCCACTGTAGGTCGCTCCATGGCAGAACATTTGTTTGCAACCAGTTCAGTCCCCTATGCCCCACATGGATAAGAAGGCACACGCTGAAAATTTCATAGCACCTAGGCTTAGGTTTAAGATGTGACCTTTGTGATCACTAGGTCATTGGTGTTCTAACTCTTGGAGTAATAATTTGGGATTCAACCTCATGACAATGTACTTTATCATAAAAATCATCCTTTCTCAAAGCCCTTCCTCTAGACTTGTCTATTTGTCTGGTCCCTTTGGTCTGTAGTGAAGGTGCAAAATTTTGGTGACTGTGGGCTGCGGGTTCGAATTCTGTAACACTTTTGCAGGGGTGAGCTCCGCTCAGTTTAACTTCCTCTCTCTGAAGGAAGCAATTTTTCCACTCACAGACTTCCTGGATTCAGTGAGGGATTTTGTATGGTAAGCACCTAAATGCCAGGGGGCGTCAGTGAGGGTAAACCCACAGCGCAAAAACTGCTTTTGGGGGGAACTCTGGGTCAATCAGCCAGAACCACTCTCTTCCCTGTGACCTTGTATTCCAAATCTTGTCTCCTGCCTCGCCTGGGTTTTCATAAACGACTTTAAAAACAAAACAAAACAAAACAAAACAAAACAAAACAAAACAAAAAAAGGACAAAAACTAAACCGACAAAATACCCTGGCCTGCAGATGTGTAAACTCCAAGGGGTTGGGGCCGGAGTGAAAGTCACCCAGAATGTGCATCCAGTTCCAGCCAGCTTCGGGGGTGGAGCGCCCAGAAGCCGCGGAGGAGGAGCGGCGGGCGGGCGGGGGCGCGAGCACGATCAGACACAGGCGCGCCGCCGCCGCCGCCGCCGCCGCCGCAGCCCTCGGCTTCCCCGGCTGGAAACCTAGGCGATCGAGCTGCTGCCTCCGGCTCTGCGCCGCCCGCCGCCCCTCCAGCAGTCCCGCGGCTTTCGAGGGAGCGCTGCGGGGACTCGGGGCCGCCGGGGAGACCTGTGACCCCGCGCCGGAGCTGCGGGGCGGGGGACCGGGAGAAGATGGCGACGCCGGGAAGCGAACCCCAAGCTTTCGCGCCCGCTCTCTCGGTAACCGCCCTGCACCCGCATCTCCACCAGCACCACCAGCACCACGGAGGCACGGGCGGCGCGGGCTTCCACCTGCCCTTGAACCGTGGGTTGGAGCGCGCGCTGGAGGAGGCGGCCAACTCGGGGGGCTTGAACCTGAGCGCCAGGAAGCTGAAGGAGTTTCCCAGGACTGCGGCCCCGGGACATGACCTCTCGGACACGGTACAGGCAGGTGAGACAGGGCCGGGGCTGGCCACGCGTGTGCGGGGCTGTCGCGCCTTCCCGCCCGGGCCTGAGTGCGTTGCTAGATTGGCTCGGCAGGAGCGGGTTCTGCAACGCGCGCGGTGGTGGTTGTAGCGGGCACGGTGGCCCACCTGGCCCGGCGACCTGTGACCGCGGTGCAGGAGCGCAGGGATGCGCCCAGGAGCCGTGCCTGGCGCGCGGGAAGTGGGGGGGGGGGAATCTCTTGCGACCGCGAGCGAGTCGGGATCAAGCACCAGGTCATGGAGCTCCACATGGAAGCCTTCCGCGTCCCGGTGGGTGGGGAAGGCTAGACAAAGGTGGCCGTCCGTCGGCCAGCCCTGTCCTCTCCGCGTAGTGTCGCGGCCCCGGCCTCCGCGCAGCGCGACCGTGGCTTGCTGCAGCCAGAGAGGCGGTGCCAGCCTTGGTTCTGCGCCTGTGCGAGCAGAGGCTGGTGTCTGGCTCTCCGCCCACACGTTTTGGTTCCTTCCACCGGGGCTCCCCGGTTCTCACTAACCCGGCCTTTGCGGGGGGCCCTGGAGGGCAAGCGTGGCGTAGTAAATGAAAAGTAATTAAAGTGAGCCTGTTTGCCAGTGTGAACCCGGCAAGTTGTGACCCGCGCCAAAGAGCAGCCGGCTTCTTCAAGTTGTGTCATGTGTTGACATATTTTGGAGATGTCTGCTTTCCCTTTAGTAGTCGGAGTTGTGGGAGTGGATCCATAAACAGGAAGGAGGGTGGTGGAAGAGGGTTGGGGCCTTTGGGAATCCGTGCAGATCTGACTTGGTTTCCGACCATCCGGTTCCGCTCTTTGCCGGACGGTTTGTACCCCAGCGAGCGCCTAGCGTGTCCCGGGGCCGTGGGTGCCCCATTTTTTGGAGCCATTGCCTAGACCTCACGACTGTCATTGCTTCTTCCGACGTGCATCAGGTCTCCTTAGGCTTCTGAATTGCTTGACTTTCAGATCAGGGTCCTTCAGCTGCTGCTTATACAAGAAGACCAGGGGGCGGGGCAGGGGAGCCAGCTGTGGCTTTCGGAGGGAGAGTTTCTAGTTAATTCCATAAACATTTATCAGGAAGCCAATTGAAAATTTAGATGGAGTTCTGAATTCATTGGAGGCCAGAAGCACTCCTCTGGGGGTCATTAAACGGTGATATTTGGGTTCA
>JADRCD010220387.1:0-47615 GCA_019843815.1 Montemys delectorum
GTGTCTGTTGTTATGTCTCCTTTTTCATTTCTGATCTTGTTAATTAGTAAACTATCTCTGTGTCCCCTAGTTAGTCTAGCTAAGGGTTTATCTATTTTGTTGACTTTCTCAAAGAACCAGCTCCTGGTTTGGTTGATTCTTTGTATATTTCTTTTTGTTTCTATTTGGTTGATTTCAGCCCTGAGTTTGATTATTTCCTGCCTTTGACTCCTCTTGGGTGAATTTGCTTCTTTTTGTTCTAGCGCTTTCAGTTGTGCTGTCAAATTGCTGGTGTATTCTCTCTCTAGTTTCTTTTTGGAGTCACTTAGAGCTATGAATTTTCCTCTTAGGACTGAACTTTTATGTTTTTAAAATACACAGAAAATCAATACAATGGATAAATATGTACGATTATTTATTTCACTAGATCTTATATCTTTTCAAGTTGAATGCAAATTCTTAATAATAGTTTAAAGGAATGGCAAAAAAAATAAGTCCCTACAATTCTCAATAAGTTTTAGGAAGTTCTTTTGCAAAAAAAATGTATAGAGAAAACATTGCCACTTTTGATAGTCCATGAAAGAAGAATATATTTTCAATTAAAAAAAAAAATTTTTGTTTAGATGGTTGTCTTAGCCAGGGTTCTCTAGAGTCACAGAACTTATGGTAGTCTCTATGCAGTAAAGGAATTTATTGATGACTTATAGTCTGTAGTCCAACTCCCAACAATCAATGCCCAATGACGGTCAGCAGCAGCTGTGAATGGAAGTCCAAGGATCCAGCAGTTGCTCAGTCCCACAAGGCAAGCAAGTGAAGCAGAGAGAGAGCCTTCCTTCTTCCAATGTCCTTATATAGGTCTCCAGCAAAAGCTGTGGCCCAGATTAAAGGTGTGTGCCACCACACCTTTAATCCCAGAAGACCTTGCTTGAACTCATAGATCTTCCTATCTTAATCCTCTGAGATTCATAGCTACTATGCCTCAAGATCTCCATGTCAAGTTTCAGGTTGGAAACTTGTATCTCTCAGCCTCCAGATTAGGGCCACAGGTGAGCCTTCTAATTCTGGATTGTAGTTCATTTCAGATATAGTCAAGTTGACATCCAGGAATAACCACTATAATTGTCTTACACAGAAATATGAATTGACATCCTAGCTCTTTAAACCCCAGAGAGTTACCTCAATGGATCTAGTGTTGTAGCACATACAATTCAAATGAATCACACTGGCGAATAGGAGTTCTTGATCTAGTAATTTACATAAACCTTTTATGACCTTATATGCATAAAAAGTCACAGGTTTGGAGAACAATAAAATGAACTCTAAGAAATGGTGAATCATTAGTGATAACTTGTATTGAGTATGAAATAGATATCTCAAAAAGAATGCCACTGAATACTGACAATTATCACTGTAGACTCAAGAAAGAAAAAAAAGGAAAAAAAATAACCAACCAACCAAACAAACAAACAAAAACTCTATTCTTCCCAAAGTCTGAGAGGGAAGGTGGCTTTGCCAAGAGTTTGAGTTTGAAAATGTTCCGTTTAGAATTAGGACAGGATACTTTTTACATATAAAATGTCATGTCTCATAGCGTAATTTAATAGCAGTTTTAGGAACACAATAGTCACCTGTAACACTACTTTAGTTAATCTAATATTCTAAGGAACAAAAATAATGCATTTAGTCCAGTGTTTTCAATTGAGTATGTGTCCACAGTCTAATTTACTCGTAAGCATAATGCCTTTTCCTGTCTGTGAGCTTGAATCTACCTTTATATGTGAATGTGTGTGGACATGAAATAATAAAGTAGGAATCAACAACAAGAAGACACATATCTTTTTCTCCTTTTCTGTTGGGACTCTATTAAAGTTTTCTGTCTTCTTTCTTATGCCAGATGGGAGATGAGCACATTTCAAACATTTTTAAATCAAGCTGACAGCGTTGGAGTGAAGAGTGTGTTCTACATATCTGATTTATAGTCTGCAAAGCATGGTTATATAGTTCTTTGAAACATGGGATGTTTTCAAGATTTACTGATCAAAACATAAAGCAATTGCAAGTCACATTCAAGATGAGAACTGTCTCTGTGACAAATCAAATGATTCCTAGTTTATAGTCATTCAAAGACTTACCACCAAGCTTTCGGTTTATTTCCCTTACAAGGTCAAAGATAACTTATCCAAGACAAGTATGTATTCATAAGCTTTAAATTTTTCAGCAATTATATTTTTGCTAACAGTAATGTGTGATCACTTTGTTTCCTTTGGTAAAGATCAAGGGGAGAAAAGAGAATTACAACCCTAAACTTCTTTACAAAAATTACAAGGAGCGATCCAATCCTTTGATCGAGGTATTGAATTAAAGTGGATATTTATCTTTATCTGTATATGTTTCTATGCATTTCTCCTTTTTTCCTATTTTTTCTCTGTGTTTGTTTACTGTCCTTTTTCTTTCCCTCTTACAGTACATTTCTTTCTCACTTCAGATTTCTAATGTTTTCCATAGGGATTTATTTTTAACATATTGGATACTAGTTTGATACTCAAGATGTTATAGTCATCCATTTAGCTAAATAGAAAAGGTCATTTATATTTCCCAATATTCTAAAAATGTGTTTATCAACTTTATTTGAGGTTAATTACAGATACACAAAATAATATGACACATTTCAAGATTTCTTATGAAGGTGGTTTTGTTGCTTAAATATGTAATCACTGTTCACTAAATATTAATCAGGAAATCCGGTAAACAACAGAATTGTTATAACTTTTTTTTCTTTACCAAAAGGCATGCTTTTGATTCTTTTATTTACAGTGTAGTTTTATTAAATTATATGGCATATATATAGTCTGGTGAATTTTTTTCCAGTAGTGCTTATAGAAGACAACTACAGAGCTGTACCCCCTTTTTTAATTCCACTTAAAAGTCATAAACTTTGGGGTTTGAGCTGAATTTCAAATATAAAAATCTTCAGGGCATGTATTTATGGGAGAAATTTCAAGATACAAACCAAATTGAATCTTGATGATTCATTTGAGGTTGTGACAACTATGTAAGAAGCAGATCTATGTGGCTTCTGTGGGGTAGCTGCCTTGGAGCTGCAAAGTTTGGCTGTGGCTGCAAATGGGTCTGGACAGTGGTGGCCTTAGAGGTTCCTTCTGGTCCTGTTAATGTCAGGGGCAAGCCCATGGGGCCCTAGAGCCTGCCTTTGCTCTAATAGGGGTTGGGGGGGGGGGGGAATCTGATGCAGTGGGGCTCCAGTCTTAGGAGAGGCACCAACTTTGACTCTTGAGGCCAACTGGTGGAGGATATAGAAGAGCATCAGATATCAGCAAAACACTTACAGAAGGAGGCCCAGGCTCAACACTATGAAAAAGCCCATTCAAGAAAACAACTAGGAAATTGCCATCATACTGCACATGGTATTCGGGTGCCACTGCTATTCATTCATAATAGAACAGTAAAACTAATAAACAGGAGACCTACAGAAAAAGAAAAAGGAAAAAAACACAATAAGTCTGAATTCACTGAAGAACAAAGGATAACCATAGACAAAATTGCAACACATTTGTAGCTGTGAAGTGCAGTATTTCAGTCCACACATCTCAATAAGAGTTTAAACTGGAGACCTGAAGATGCTAGAACCAATCCTGAAAAATATTCGTACATATAATAAATAATTTCCACTTGATGTTGTCTATCCCATTAAGATGGATTTTAGCACCTGGTGAAGAAGAGAATTTGGAATTTGAAGAAGATGAAGAAGGTGGTGCTGAAGCAGGACCCTCTGATTCTTTCTCTGCTAGAATTTCTGGTACTTTATTGCCATGGATGCCATCAGAACCAGGGATGATATTATTCACTATCAGGATTGAGAAAATTGGTCTGAAAGATACGGGGGGCAGTGTATTGGACTGTACATCACAGTCAGTGTGAAAGATTTGAATGGCATAGATTTAACTTCCATACAATATACTCCTGTGGCTTCAAGAAATGAAGATACTTATGTTCATTTTAATGTGGACTTTGAACTGCAGAAACATGTTGAAAAGTTTTCCAAAGGTGCAGCCATCTTCTTTGAATTCAAACATTACAAGCATAAAAAGAGGTTTTACCAGCACCAAAAGTTGTACCTTCATGAAGATGGATGAAATTAAATCTCAGCCAATCATCATAGAGCTATACAAGGAACCCACTGACTTTAAAATAAATAAATTGCAATTATTGACCAAGAAACCACTTTATCTTCATCTACATCAAAGTTTCACAACGAATGATCCTGATACAAATAACCAAGAACTTCTGTGAATTTTACCGCCCAGAAACCATCATAGCTCTGTGTAACATAACCACCCTTCAAGAGGCAGGAAATGAGTCCTACCCAAGCCAGTTGACCAAGCAAGTCTATTGCACAGCCAGACCCAAGAACAAAACTTCAGGACATCACTGACCTATCACTCCTTGGACACAAGCTTGTATTAGATTTTGAAACACTTTTACTTTTCTATTAATTGTGCAGTAGTCTCTTTTCTCATTGCCAGTACTACCCTGTTTCCCAGACAGTACTGTTGTGGTAGACATGCAGAATTTCAGACAATGCAGCAATAAAAATGTGCTAGAGTTTACATTTCTGCTCACTTCTGCTCCAGTATTCTCTTCTGGTTTAAATGTCATGCTGCTCTGGACTAGTTACATTGCCTAGCAAAGACTCCTTAAAAGGGACCTAGCCTTATTCTGTGGGTCCCCTCATAGAAAGTGTGACCTGGCCAGATGAGAATCCCACATTCAGTGTTCCCCAGATGACCAGATTGATTTCCTCAAGAGAGCATGTTATAATCAGGTGGATTATCTGTTCTTTTCAATTATACTGCTGATTTTTTTCTGGTAGATTCTAGGGTTAACATAGGAACCATCTCAGAATAACTAGGTATTTTAAAATGTGTTTACAATATCTTTTAAATTGTATCATTTAGGAAAATTTGAGTCATGTTAAAATGCTGCAGGAAATCTGTTGCTTTCCTGACCAGCTTTTGTGAGAACTTAAGACCCCATAACTCTCCTTAGTATACAAAAATCTGGAAAGACTGTTTATTTTTTTAAATATAGATAGCTAGGATTGGCATTTATTTCCTATTTAGATATACAGTCATTTATCCATATGAAAATATGCAGGTCAGTTTATTTTGAATGGACTATTTACTTTTGGTGTAATGAGGCATAAATAAAACATTGAAAGAAAAAAAACAAAAAAGGAGAAGAAGAAGAAGAAGAAGAAGAAGAAGAAGAAGAAGAAGAAGAAGAAGAAGAAGAAGAAGAAGAAGAAGAAGAAGAAGAAGAAAAGAAGAAGAAGAAGTCTAGAATAGAGAATGAATGTCTATTTTGGGGGGAATATTTTTGCTTTTTTTTGTTGTTGTTGTTTTTGATGGAGAAATTTCTAGATGTGAATTTTCTAACACAGATAAAAGTGCATATTTTATTTTTGAAAAACTGTGAGGCTCCTATTGTAAATGCATATGTAGAAATGCTGAGATACTATACAGGAGGCACAGAAAATGGTTAAGTAATTCAGCAAACAGGCAGAGAACAAATAATCTAGAAGATCAATCTCCACATCCTAAATTATTAAAAAATGAAATTATAAAATTTCCACAGTGACTTAAGGGCAGGTGTCAAGGAACAATGTATTTTGTTTTCCAAGTTTGCTGAGAGATACCAGCAGGACTCTCTTAATTATACTAATAAAGCTACGAACTCAATAGTTCTCAAATATCCTAATGCTATGGCCCTTTAACACAGTTTCTTAGTTTGTTGTAACCCCCAACCGTAAAATTAGTCTCATCACTGCTTCATAGTTGCAATTCTGCTACTCCTGTGAGTCATAATGTAAATATCTGCGTTTTCTGAGGGACTTAGTTAACTCCTGTGAAAGGGTCATTCACCCACAGAGGGACTGGAACCAGCTGAAAAACCACTTTCCTAGCTGAACAATGGCCCAAATTCAGGATGTCTGAGATCTCAGTTGACACTGTGCTGATATAGATAGTGGCACCCACAGTGAGACTGAACTGTTCTCAGTAGAGATAGTAGGCTTCCAGAGTAGAGTAGTGTCACCAGCCATGGAAAGCAGTGAAGACGAAAACTACTTTATCCTGTTTCTGATGAGTCCCCTTCTACCCATCGGTGCCTACTGAACACTTTGAAGTTGTAGTAAACTTTAAAGTGTTGAAGAGCAGAATAGTCTTTTTTAAAAAGGAAGCCTTTGAGGATGATTCTGTGAACTGTTCACAGCACTTTGAAGTAAGATGTGTCCCTGTGACTTCTTGGGCTGATGAAATGTTAGTGGAAATCATCTGTGAAACTTTAAAGTTGGATCTTGGAACTTCTCATGCTGGATTCAAACTGTCTCTTGACCTCATGGCCTGATAGAAGAAACTTTGATTTTTACATGATGCAGTTAGACAACTCTGTGGCCTGAGTGATCACACGTCCAAAGCTACTCTGAAAAACTAATTCTGTTTACTTGTATTGAATATGCAGAGGAAGAATTGTGTGTGTGTGTGTGTGTGTGTGTGTGTGTGTGTGTGTGTGTGTGTGAGTTTGTATGTTTCTGCATATATTATCTGGAGTATTTTGGAAGTATCCTCCTTTATGACTAGATCTTATGTTATTTGAAGATTCTAGGAAAGCTGGTGAGTATAAAAGTCAATCAGCAGTAGTACCCTACTGTAAAACTTACAAACCATGATTACCAGAAAGAAAATATATCCCCAGCGGTATCCCTTTTACCTTGGGAGTAAGTACCAGGTTTCTAATTATACATAATACACTTTTAGTATGAGGGAATTTATACCTGGTATTATAAAAGTGGGTAATTAAATGTGGTTGTAGAGGTCATAGACCCTAGAATAAAACCTTTTATTTTGTTGCCATTTCAACAAATCTATGTAGTTTCTAATTTTATTTTAATTACTTACATGTATAATGACTTAATTCTCATCAGTCCAAAAAAACAATCCAACTTTATTTTCTACTAACCAGAGGCTATAGACATATAGAACTAGTACAAAAACAGAGAATAAGCGATTGTGCTGCACTCCGCCCCAGTTGGTACACCTATAATAGAGCCTATTCACTCAAGGCTTAGCAAACATCAAATGAAAGCAGGCAAAAAGATTATAGGAGACTTGGGACCTGAACCTCTATTATAGGAGAAAATAGTATCTTCTAGATATGACAGGGATGTTACACCCATGAAACCTCATTAGCATAGTTGTTTAAATAAGAGATACTTAATGACAAAACAAGAACACATGCCAGTGTGGATATGGGACATTTCTCAAAGCTCCACCATATATAAAGAACTATAGGCAATAAGTCAATGCTGAGAGAGGAAGAATCATTTTTCTTTAGATATAAACTGCCTTCCAATTCCTAAGCTGTTGGCTATAAACAAATATATATTAATGCAAGATTAAATAGACTCCTATGTGTGTGTGTGTGTATGTGTGTGTGTGTGTTTGTGTGTCTGTCTGTCTGTCTGTCAGTGTATGTGTATTTGTGTAGGTGCACGTGCTTCTGTGTGTATACATGGGTGTGTGTGTATGTGTGTGTGTATGTGTGCAATAATAATTGTAGAAGTGATTATTATTTCAGTAGGAAGTAGTAGGGCACAGAGTGTTGGAAAGAGAAGGAATGGATGTATATTTCATAGATATCCTTATATATGAAGTTAAAAAACATAATTTTCAAAAATCTGGCAACATAATTCTCCCTCTTCACTGGTTCAGCTGTCTCCGGGCTTATTATCAAATGAATGGTTTTAAATCTCTATAAAATGTTGAAATTATACCATTGAAATAACTTAGTTCTTAAAGTAATAGCAATATTTAACTCTAATACACAAGTTTCATTCATTCAGCAAGTGTCAAACCCTCAATAGATTAGAGTCAATAAAAATATATTATTTTTTCTTTTATTCTATTATCAGTCCATCTCCACACTTAGTAGCTTAAATAACAAAAATAACTTCATTCATATTATCATGACATATCAGTTTGTTTGGATCATTTTGATGGTTTTGATCCAGTTCAATGGATTCTATGTAGTTACCTTGTCAACAGTTAGCTGATGTGTTACCCAGTACTTGTACATATCTGATCTAGGAGAGCTCGACTCACTGAATTCCTATTCTAAGTATTATCTGTTTCTGTACGAGATGGCTCATGCATCTGGATGCAGGGAAGTTTCCTACCATCTTTGGCTGTATAAACTCCTTACTGTCTCATTTTCAGTGGTATTTAAACTGTTGAATGTTCAAGGGATTCATCATCATTTGTTTTTTTCATTGAAAATAGAATCTTTTATCATACAATAAATCTTTATTGTTACCCATCCCACCACTTGCTCTATTTCCTCCCAAATCTACTTCCTCGATTTCTTCCATTTGAACAGACTTCTAAGACACAACAATCAGCCATGAAAACAAACACACACATGCACACACACACACACACACACACACATGCACATACACACACACACACATATATACATACATATATATGTATATGTACATATATATGTATGAGGTGAAATATTTTCATTTCTAAATTGGAGAAGGCAACCCAACAGGAGAAAAATAGTCCTGAGAACAGTCTAAAAAGTCAAAGACTCATTTGTTCTCAGAGTAAGGCGTCCCACAAAAATACAGGTCTAATAATTATAATATACATTATATAATATATGATATATTGAACATCATATATTATACATCATATATCCAACATCATATATCATACTGTATATGTCATATGACATGTGTTATATGTTGCATGTTGTATGTTATACTATAGCAATATAATTAATATATAATATAGAATTAAGTAGTGTAATTCTATATTATATATTAAAGTATTACATTATATATTATATATTAATATACAATATATATTAAAATTATATATCATAATGTATAATTATAATGTATAGTATTATATATTAATTATACAGTATATAATACACATACTATGATATATATTAAATAGAATTACCTATATATAATATATTACATATTATATATAATTATAATATATAATAGGAGGGGCAGGTATATACCCATTTAGGACATGTACTTACTGTTTCAACACAGTGAACTCATATGTACCTTGCTTAATTGATTCAGAGGTTCCTGTTTCCTTGTTTATTTGTTTTTGGGTTTTTGGGGGTATTTTTAGTTTTTTGGTTTTTCGAAACAGGGTTTTTCTGTATAGCCCTGGCTGTCCTGCAACTCATTTTGTAGACCAGGCTGGCCTTGAACTCAGAAAACTGCCTGCCTCTGCCTCCCAAGTGCTGAAGTTAAAGACGTGCCCCTCCACCTTTGGCTTTTCCACACTTTCTAACTCTTCTTTTTCAGGATTCACTGAGCACTGCTGTAGACCTCTAATTTTGACTCTGTCTCCACTTTGTCTGACTGTGAATCTCTTCATCCCTTACCATATTTTCTTTGTTCATCCTTTTTTTGAGATACATCTAGGTTGTTTTCAGTTTCTGGCCATTATGCATAAAGCTGCAATGAGCATTGCTGAGCAAGTGTCCTTGTGGTAGGATGACATATAATTTGGGTTGATATTCAAGAGTGTCATTGCTCAGGGTTGATGTAATTGCCATTCTGAATTCACAGTCCATCTGATAGCCAAACCAGGTAAAAAAAAATATTAAACAGAATTACAGATCAGTTTCCCTTATAATAATAGATGTAGAAGTCCTCAATAAAATATTTTCAAATTGAATCCAAGAACAAATTAAAAAGATCATCTATCATGAACAGGAGAAAAATAGTCCTGAGAGAAGTATAAAGAGTCAGAGACTCATTTGTCCTTAGAGTAAGGAGTCCCACAAAAATACAAATCTAATAATTATAATATAGAATTATAACATATTATAAAATATATATTATATATTATTATATAATATTATTATATAATTAATATATTATATAATATATGATATAGTGAGTATCATATATCAAACATCATACATGATATTGTATTTATATGTTATATGTCATGTGACTTTATCATAGAGATGCAAGCATCTATATTTATATAGATGTATATGTATATTTATATATATATATCAGTAAATGAAATTCATCATATAAACAAACTTTAATAAAAAGCACAATCATCTCATTAAATGCAGAGAAAGTCTTTGACAATGTTCAACTTCTGTTCATGATAAAATACTGCAGACATTAGGGATAAAATGAATATATCTAAAAATAATAATGACAGTTAACAGCAAGTCTATAATCAACATCAATTTTCATAGAGAAAAACTCAAAGAAATTTCACTAAATTTAGGCACAAGACAAGGTTTATACTCTCTCTATATCTTTTCAATATAGTACTTCAAGGTTTATTTATGGAATCAAGACAAGGAAAGGAGATACAGAGATCCAAATTGGAAAGAAAAAGTGAAAATATCATTATTTGCAGGTGATATGATAGTATATTACATATCCCTAAAATTTCTACCTGTGCACTCCTACAGCTGATAAACACTTTTGGCAGTGTGGCTTGATAAAAGATTTACTCAAAAAAGTTAGTAGCCTTGATATATACCAGCAACAAATGGACTGAGCTAGAAATCGGGGAAACAATACCTTTCCTAATATCCTTAAATAATATAAAATAGCTTAAATAACTTACACAAATGAAAGATCTGTATGATAAAATCTTTCAGTCTTTGAAGAAGCTATCAGAAGATGGAAATGATCCCATGCTATTGGATTGGTAGGATTAATATAGTAAAAATGGCCATCTTACTAAAGGCAATATACATTTGATACAATTGCCATCAAAATTCCAACACACTTCTTTACAGAACTTGAAAGGATAATTTTCAACTTCATATGGATAAATAAACAAATTAAAATTAGGATGTCTAAAACAATTCTGAACAGTAAAAGAACTGCTTGAAGTTTCACCATCCTAAATTTCAAGCTATGCTACATAGCTATAATAACAACTGCATGATCTTGAAATGAAAACAGACATGATGATCAATAGAATCAAATTCCAAAGACCCATAGATGAATTCATGTTCTCATAGACACCTATTTGTTGTTGTTGTTGTTTTGTTTTTTGTTTTGTTTATAAAGAAGCCAGAAGCATACATCAAGGGAAAAGAGCAGTATCTTCAACAAATGATGCTGAAAAAAATGGATATATGTAGATCCACGTAGATGCAAATAGATCTATATTTATCATTATGCACATAACACAAGCCTAAATTGATCAAAAACTTAACTACAACCTGATACACTTAACCTGATAGAAGTTATAATAGGGGGTAGCCTTGAATACACTGACACATGAAATGGCTTTCTGAGCAAAATGCCATAGTACAAGCTCTAAGGTCAACAATTGATAAAGGGAACAGGCATGAAACAGAAAAACCTTTGCAAGGCAAAAAACATCAGCAATAAAGGACAATTTGGCAGCCTACAGAATGGGAAAGGACTTTTACCAATTCCACAAATAAACAGAGAACTAATATTCAAAATATATAAACTATCAAATAACTATATATCATAAAAACAAATATCTCAGTAAAAATTAAATACAAATATAAACCTCAGATTTTCAATAGATGAATCTCAAATGGCTGAGAAAATATAAAGATGTGTTCATAACACAGAAGGGTAAAGGAACTCTCCATAAAACCCAGAGTAAAACTGCACCTCCTCTTTGGATCCTGTCTGGAGTCACAGATGAAAAAACAAAAACAAAAAAAAGATATGTTCAACATCCTTAGCCATTATAGAAATGCAAATCATAACTACTTTGAGATTCCATTTGACTTTTCTGGGCCTGGGTTACTGCTGTCAACATAACATTTTGCAGGTTCATTCATTTTCTTTACAGCTGAATAGGATTCCATTGTTTGAGAATTCTCTGGTTGGATCTGTACTCCATTTTTAATTTAATTTTATCTGTACCCTAAATTTTAATTGGATTATTTATTTTCTTGATGTCCAGGACTTTTTGTAATTGATGTGTTTTGAATATTAGTATTATATCAAATGTGCACTTGTTAAAAATCTCTCACATACTGTTGGTGGACTGATACTTTGTCCTTTTGACTGTTCCCTTTGCTACACAGAAACTTTTCAGTCTCATGAGGTTTCATTTATTAGTTGTTCTTTTTAGTGCTTGTGCTATTGGTATTCTCTAAGAAAGTGTTTTCCCCTCTCAACAAGTTCAAGATTATTCACCACGTTTTCTTCTATCTGGTTCAGTGTATCAGGCCAGGTGTTTAGGTCTGTGATCCACTTGGAATTGAGTTTTGTGTGGGCTAACAAGTATAGATCTATTTGCATTCTTCAATGTATAACTATTCAGTTTGACTAGCACTATTTGTTGAAGACGTAGTCTTTTCTCCAGTTTTTGTCTCAGGCTTCTTTATCAATAATCAAGTGCCCATAGGTGGGTAGATTTATGTCCATATCTGCAATTTGACTCCAGTGATTAATGTGTTTGCTTTTTGTTCCAATGCCATGCTGGACTTTGGTTGTTTGTTGTAAATTAGAATATTGGTGTTTTATGAAAAAGAACAATAATAAAATTCTTAAATATACCAAAGTTTCTCACAGTACTTCTAAAAATTGTTTGCTTTCTAAGGTCAACAATTGATAAATGGGACCTCATGAAAACTAAAGGCTTCTGTGAGGTAAAGGACACTGTCAATAGGACAAAATGGCAGCCTACAGATTGGGAAAGAATCCTCACCAACCCTTCATCTGACAGAGGATTTATCTAAAATTTACAAAGAACTCAAGAAGTTAGACACCAACTACTCAAATGGATGGAACTAGAAAATACCATCCTGAGTGAGGTAACCCAGACCCAAGAAGATATACATGGTATGTACTCACTGATAAGTGGATATTAGCCCATAATCTGAGAATACCCATGATATATCTCAAAGACCACATGAAGCTTAACAAGGAGGAAGGCCAAAGTGTAGATGCTTCAAACCTACTTTAAGTAGTTTAAGGGGTTTTTGTTCCCTTTAAGGGGGAAACAAAATAATCTCAGGAGGCAGAAGGAGGGAGATGTCTGGGTGCATGAGGGAAGAGGGAAGATATAAAGGGGGGGCATGATCAGGTATGGAAAGAGACAGAAATCCAGAGGGCCAGGAGAATGAACAGAAATAAGTAGATGGGTATGTGGAACTTAGGGAACTACTAAAATGTGTGAGGTGCCTGGTTTTTAGAGGCTCCCAGGACTCAATGGAATGACATTAGCCAAAATACCCAAAAGCAGGGAAATAACACCTGAAGAGACTACCTCTAATAGATAGACATGACCCCCAGTGGAGGGATGGAGCCACCCACTCACCTAAAAAATTTAACCGAGAATTTTCCCTGTTAAAGGAAATACAGCAAAATGGAGCAGATGAAGGAAAGACCATCCAGATATTGTTCCACCGTGCTATCCATTCCATTAACAGACACCAAATCCCTACACTATTGCTGATGCTAAGATAAGTTATAGACAGGAGCCTGTTATGGCTATTCCCTGAGAGGCTCTGCCAGCACCTGACTAAGACAGATGCAAATACAGTCAGTCACTGGGCTGAGTCTGAGGAACCCAATGAAAGAGTTAGGGGGAGGAATGAAGGAGCTGAAGGGGATTGCAACCACATGGGAAGAACAGTATCAATTAACTGGACCCCTCAGAGTTCCCAGTGGTTAAACCACCAATCGAAGAGTATACAGGGACAGTTCATGGCTTCCACTAAATATGTAGCAGAAGATTGCCTTATGTGGCATCATTGGGAGGGGAAGCACTTGGTCCTGTGGAAGCTTGATGTGCCAGAGAAGGGGGATGCTAGAGGGGTGAGGTGTGAGTGCATGGGGGAGAATCCTTTTAGAGGCAAAGGGGATGAGGGATCAAGTAGGGTCTTTGTTGAAGGGAGACTGGGAAGGAAGTAACACTTGTAATGTAAACAAATAAAATACTTAAATTAAAAATTTATAAAATGGGAGGGAAACAGAGCTAAACAGAATTCTCAACACAAGGTTATCAAATGGCCATGAAGTACTTAAAGAAATGTTCAAAATTTTTAGTTATCATGGAAATGCAAATCAAAGCAAATCTGTGGTTTCATCTTGCACCCATCAGAACGGCTAAGAATAAAACATGATGGTGTGGATGGGGACCAAGGAGAACACTTTTTCATTGCTGGTGGGAATGCAAACTTGTACAAGCAAATTGATTTGGTGATCAGTTTGGCAGTTTCTCAGACAACTGGGAATAGTCCTACTTCAAGACAACGATATACAATCCCTGGCCATAAACCCAAAAGATACTTCAACATCCCACAAAGATACTTGCTTGACTATGTTTATAGGAGCTTTATTCATAATAGCTAGACAATGGAAACGACCTACATGTACTTCAACTAAAAAATAGATAATGAACATGTGACACATCTATACATCAGAATACTATTCAGTTATTAAAAACAAAAACATTATGAATTTTGCAGGCAAATAGATGCAACTTGAGAATATCCTGAGTGAGATAACCCAGTCTGAAAAGGAACTACATGGTATATACACAATAAGTGGATATTAGCCATAAGATACAGGATTCTCATATTATACTCCACAGACACAAAGAAGCAAAAAAAAAAAAAAAAGGCATTTATTCAGAAGAAAGGATGTTTGAATCTCACTTAGAATGGGGAATAAAATAGACACAGGTGGCAAATGAAGGGACTGAATGGGCTGAGAGAAGGAATGGGGATGGGAATGGAGGGAAGTTCATGATCAAATGTGAGCAGAGACAGAAGAGAGGACTAGATGGCCATGAAAAGGAATAAAAATTTGCAACTGACAGGGACAGAGGCATGGAAGGTTCCTTGAGGATGTGACAAAAACCTGGGTTAGGACAGGGTTCCAAGAATCAATGAGGGCGACTGTAACTGTGATTCAAAACACTGGGGAGATGGAATCTGAAGTGGTCACCTCCTATAGCCTGGAGAAATTACAGTTGAGCAATAGGGACAACTCACCCATAAAATTTTCCAAACAGAACTTATTCTGTCTACAAGAAATGCAGGCAGGGGGTGGAGCAGAGACTGGTGTAATGGCCAACTAATAACTGACCCAACTTGAGACTCATGACATACTCAAGCACCAATCTCTGACATTATTTATGATACTGTGTTATGGATGCAGACAAGAGTCTAGCATGGCAGTCTTCTGAGAGGTTCCACCCAGCAACTGACTCAGAGTGATGCAGAGACCCACAGCCAAACAGTGATGGTGTTGTGGACTCTTATGGAAGTGTTAGGGGAAGGATTGTGGGTCCCAAAGAAGATAGGAACTCCATAGAAAGACCAACAGTGTCAACTAACCTGGACCCTTGGTGCTCTCAGAGACTGAAACACCAACCAAAGAAGATATACTAGCTAGACCTAGCCTCCTAGCCACCCTTATCTCATATATAGCAGATGTGCAGTTTGGTCTTCATGTCAGTCTCAAACAAGTAGAACTTGTGCTATCTCAAAAGCTGTTGCCTGTCTGTGGATATGTTCTTCTAGCTTGTCTTGTCTTAGTTGAAGAAGAAATGCCTAGCACTGTGAAGACTTAATGTGCCATGGTTGGGGGATACCCACAGAGGCCTCCACCCTCTCCAACAATAAGGGGAAGGGGGAGATGGAAGGATTGTAGAAGGAGGGACGGTGATCAGGATGTAAAATGAATAAATAAAAATGAAAAATTAAATTAAATGACAACAACAAATTAATCACATAATTTGTTTTCTGCGTCAGCTTGCAAGAAAGTCTGGAATCAAGAGAGCATATTGGTTGTAATATGCTCTATTGGTCTGTTAAACAGATGAGATCACAGTGGCATGGAGGTGAAAGAGACTAGAATATAAAATACCCACACTGCTGTCATTAACATAAAACATCAATTCTCACACCTACCTCTTCAAATAACTATGCATGATTTCTCCTTAAATTACTACTCACAGCTTGATGCTTCCTTTGTTAGATTTCCTTTTTTAAAAATTAGTGGAAACTGAACAACTCAGTATTCCATGATTACTTGGTCAGGGAAGAAATAAAGAATTTAAAGACCTTCTAGAATTCAATGAAAATGAAGGCACAGCATGCCCAAACTTATGGGATACAAAGAAAGCAGTGTTAAGAGGAAAGTTCATAGCACTAAGTGCCTTCATGGAGAAATTGGAGAGTTCTCAGACAAACAATTTAAATATATACTTGAAAGCTCTAGAAATTAAAAAGAAGCAAATACACCCAAGTGTAGTTGACAGCAGGAAATAATCAAACCCGAAGGAGAAATCAATCTGTTAGAAACAAAGAGAACAATACAAAGAATCAAATAATAACATAAATCAAGCAAAAATCAATATGAGAAAATTAGCATGTTTGTCAATTCTTAGACACAGTAACTAAAAGGTACAAAGATAGTATAGAAATGATGAAAAGGGAGACACAACAACAGACACTGAGGAAATTACCAGAATCATTAGGTCTTACTTCAAAACCTGCACTCCATCAAATTGGAAAATCTAGAGGAAAGGGGCTATTTTCTAGAGAGATACTATGTACCAAAGTTAAATCAAGATCATTTAAACTATTTAAATAGTCCTATAACCCCTAAGGAAATAGAACCATTAACAGTTTCCCAATAAGAACAACAAAGCAAAAGCCCAGAGACAGTTTTAGGGCAGTACTCTATCAGACTTTCAAAAAAGAGATAATAGTACCTTATTCCTCAAAGCAATATGTTTCAATCCAACATGAGAGGGAGAAGAAAATAATCATGGGAGTCTGAATGAGGGAGAAACCTGGGTAGGAAAAGGGACAGGGAGAAGAAAAGGGAAACATCATCAAGCATTGGGAGGAAGACAGGAGAGAAGCCCTGAGGGCCAGCAAAATGAATGAAAATGTTCAACCTCAGGGTATGGGAGGTGGGGGCACCCTCTAGAAATTACCAGAGTCCTGGGAGGTGAGAGACTCTCAAGATTCAAAGGGAGGGATTTTCAATGAAATGCCCTACAGTAGGGACAGGAAACCTGTTGAGCCTACCTTAAGTGGAGGGATGGGGTTGCTATCCCACAGTCAAAAACACTGATCCAGAATTGTTCCTATCTAAAAGAACTGCAGGGATAAAAATGGAGAAGATACTGACAGAAAGGAAGTCCAGTGACAAGCCCAAATTGGGATCCAGTTTAAGGGGATGCTCTAAGGCATGATACTATTACTGATGCTATGGTATGTTTATAAGCAGAAGCCTAGCATGACTGGTCCTCTGAGAAACCCTACAAGCAGATGACTCAGACAGATGCTGATATTTATACCCAATAATTGGACTGAAGTTAGGGACTCCTCTGGTTGAACTAGGGAAATGCTGAAAGAAGTTCAAGAGGAAGGCGACTCAATAGGAAGAACTGGAGTCTCAACAAACCTGGACTCCTGAGATCTTTCAGATTCAGAGCCACCAACCAGGCAGCATATAGGAGATAGTCAAACAAATAGCAGAGGACTGCCTAGTCTTGCATCAGTGGGAAAAGATGAACTTAACCCTTGAGAGACCAAAGTCCCTGGGAAGTGAAGAGGCCTGGCAGGGGGAGGGCATCTTCTTGAGACAGGGGAAGGGGAAATGGGATGAGGGACTGTGGGAGGGGGGAATGAGAGGGGCAAAATGGCTAGACTCTATAAACATAAAAGTAATAAAAATATTAATTAAATAACGTTAAAATGTAACAAGTTTACTGTCAAAATTAGAAGTCTTCTGACATAAAGACTCAAAGATCGGGGGTTGGGGGGAGAAATGTTCGATGTTCTTAGTCATCAGGCAAATAAAAAATCAAAAAAAAAATCCCTGAGACTCTATCTTACTCCCATCAGAATGATGCTAAAATCAAAAACTCAAGTTCATGCTGGCTAGGAGATGGAGCAAAGGAACATTCTTCCACTGATGGTGGGAGTGTAAACTTCTACAACCACTAAGGTACGCAATCTGTCAGTTTCTCAGAAAATTGGGAATTTTCTACCTCAACCTCCTGCTAAACCAATCCTGCACATATACCTAAAAAATGATCCACCAAATAACAAGGTCATGTGCTCGAATGTGTACAAGGCAAGTTTATTCATAATAACTAGGAACTGGAATCCACATAGATGCTCCTCAACTGAAGAATAAATACAGAAAACATAGTTCATTTACACAATGGAATACTAATCAGCTATTAAAACAAGGACATCTTGACTATTTTAGGCATATGAATGGAACTAGAAAATATCTTGTATGAAGTAACCTAAACCCAAAAGTATATGAATGGTAAGTACTCACTTATAAGTGGATATTAGCCAAAAAACACAGGATATCCAGGATACACTTCAGAGATGCAAAGAAGATAAATAAAAATGAAGGCCCAAGTGAGGATGCTTGAATCTTATGTACAAGGGAGAGTGTAATAGTTGTAGGAGGCATAAGGAAATAGGGAACTCTGCTGGGAGAGATCATAGGGAGGGCAGTGGGAGTGAGGGGGGTTCATCATCAAATGTGCAGAGACAGAAGAGAGGGCAAGAGAGCCAGGAGAGTAAACAGAAATAGGTGGTTGGTAGGAACAGGCTCTAGGGTAGAATCTCAAGGACATGCTGGAGACCTGGGATTGAGGATGCTTCCAGGAGTCTATGGAGATGACTTTAGCTGAGACTTTCAGTGGATATATGGAAACTCAAGTGCCCATTTTTAAGCAAGCAGGGCCCCAAGAGGAAGGATAAGACTAACAACCTATCCACAAAACTTCGTCCTAAAATTTATCCTGTCTACAAGAAATGTAGCAACAAATACCCAGCAAAAATGATGGAAAGACCAACTAATATCTGGCACAACTTGAGATGCATCCCAATCTATGACATTATTTATGATACTCTGTTAATGCTTGCAGACAGCAGCCTAACATAACTGTCCTCTAAGAGGCTCCAATCAGCAGCTGACAGAAGATGCAGAAGCTCACACTCAAATATTGGACAAAACATGAGAGTCTTATTGAAAAGTTGAGAGAAGAATTGAGAGTGTCAGTTTGAGGGAATAGTTGGGGCTGGGGAAGCCCATCCTCTTCTTGGATAAGGGAAGGGTAGGGGAGAAGGGTCTGTGTGGAAGGTAAAAAGGGAGGAGGAGGGATGATCAACAGTCAGGATAAAAAGTGAATAAATTAATTATCAGAAAAAGAATTATAGTCTACTTTCTGTTTAGTTCATTCTATGGGTAAGACATTCACTATAATTTCTTATTGGAACGTTGAGCTTTTTAATTACTTCTTAATCTCAACTTGTGTTTCTGTTACTGATTCTACCTCTTTACTTAAATCTGTCATTACATTTGGGCCTATATTTGTTTTCTTCTTGGGCATTATTCAATAATTTATTGATATTCATTAATAATTGAGAGATGTTTTACTCACATCTTCTTTAAATTTCTCAAATTTTTAAATGATGTCTGCCTAAGTGGTTCTCAACAAAGAATAATTTTGTAGGATTAGTATGTTTGATGGGATATATTGTGCCCTTTGTGATTTGAATATGGGGATGTCTTTCTTTTGTTGTCATTCTTTTGTTGTAAAGCTGTTGGTTGTACTCTATACAAGGACCTTGGAAAGATGGCTCCCAAACCATGATTTTTTTAGCTAGGTATGTGAGTACATAGAAGGCAGAATATAGAGGAGAGAGTAAAAGAGAAGTCATATCTTACCAGTCAAAGATGGTTACTAAAGAAAGTATGTTTGAAGGCATCAAATCTACTATGAGGCTACGAATATAAAGACAGCTAAGAGAAGTGGACCATTTGGAGGGGAAGAGGAGGAAGAGATATTTAGAAAAGATATACTAGGAATAAAGAGCAGCCTTCGGCTGTGGTCAAGACCGAGCTTGTCTACTGGCAGAATGATGAAAGAGATGACAAAGAGAAGAAGTGATTTTCTAGGTAAGATGCTCATGCCATAGGTCATGAACTAGGTTGTCTGTTTGCATTAGTAGCATTTGGTGGAAAATGCAAGTGTATCTACATTTTAAAATGTTATAATTGTTGGGGGGCATACATGCCATTCATATGACAACTTGAACACAGGTGGTAGGCTTTTGAAGCATATTGCTCCAGTAGAAAGTCAGTACATTATGTGAAGGAATGGTCTTACCATCCCATAGTCAAAAACTCTGACACAGAAATGTCCCTGTCAGAAAGAATTGTAGGGATGGAAATGGAGCAAAGCCTGAGGTCTAGCAACAGGCCCAAATTGAGATCCAGCTTAAGAGGAAGTCCCAAGGCCTGACACTGTTATTGATGCTATGGTGTACTTAAGGGTCCTATCAGACTGCCCTCTGAAAGATCCAACAGTCGACTGAAAGAGTCAGAGGCAGATAATTACACCCAACCATTGGACAGAAGCTGGTGACTCCTGTGGCTGAATTAGGGAAAAGCTGGTAGAAGCTGAAGAGGAGGGTAACCCTATAAGAAGACCAGAAGTCTTAACTAACCTGGACCTCTGAGATCTCTCAGACACTAAGCCACCAACCAGGCAGCATACACCAGCTGATATGAGGCCCCCAACACATACGACAGAGGACTACAGGGTCTGGACTCAGCCAGAGAAGATGCACCTAACCTTCAAGAGCCTGGACACCCCCAGAGAGTGGGGAAGGAGGTCTGATGGGTTGGGGGTGGGTTTTAGGGACATCCTTGTGGAGATCAGGGTAGGAGGCATGGAACAGTCAGAGTTTGGTCCAGGAGGGAAATAAAGTTTGGACTGTTAAAAAAAAAAAAAAAGATTAGATCAAAAAAATGGGGAAAAATAGATAACCACATTGAATTACTAAATGAGGTCACTCAGGTGAAACCCAACTATGGGTGAAATATGTCTTGTTAATATACGGGGAAATTTATGCTTAAATAGTACTTGAAAATGCTCATCATCCTTATAGGGTAGGATATAAGCAAAAGGCATAGGAATACTCCCACAAAAGGTAAAACCTGGGAGATCCTCATAAAAAGATTTCACAGGTGTTCTATGTAGTGATACATTTGTGTCTCTTGACCTCCCCAAAGACTGAACTTTTGGCAGACTACACAATAAAGATATCAATATGCTGTAAGATCAAAAAGTATATATAAGCTACTTCCTTGTTTCTACTTACATAATTTAAATTAAATTATATTTAAATGTCACTTCCTTAGTCACATATGTTACATGTCAAATGTTTAATAGCAACCAAACGTTAATAGCTACCTTATTAAAAATTGTGAAATACAGCAATTGTATCAGGACAGAAAATTCTTGAACAGAACTGTCCCAGACAGGGAAGATGGTGAAAAAAAATCAAAGAGTAGAGTTTCTTACCATGTGAGCCATGCTTTTTAAGTGAATACATTTCCTAGAGCCATGCTATTAACTGCAGTTCTTTCCCTCTGGGAAATCAAAATTCATTAAGCAATTATTAACATTTGTGCTTCTGAAATTAAAATTTCTTCTTTGTCCTGGAGGTAACTCTTTTGACATTTGTCCTTAACCACTGACCTGAATTAATCACATATCTATACTCTACTTCAAACATGCTCAGAATATGTTATCATATGCTAAGAAAGGAGGAAAAATATGCAAAATCTAACTACATTACTTACAGTTTTGCCTGTTTATGTATTTAATTTTGTTAAAATATTCATAAGCATTTTTGTTTTAAAACTGTTATAATAAACATGATTATATATACATATATTATTTACTAAATTTATATTTCTAGACTTTTGAACTAAGAATATTATGCTAAATTATCCAGAATTTTATTTTCATTCCTTACCGGGTACTAAAAATATATTATGTACAAAGAGAGATAATTTGATGTCTAACATTTACCTCAATTATGTATTCATATTAGGAATCCTTTCCAGTCTTTCCAAAGAATTAATTATGAGTACCTAGTTAAAGCAGTTCTGACAAACATCTATGGGGGGGAAAACACTACTGCTTTATACCTTGTCTAAAATGAACGTGATTGTTTTTAACTTCTGACATGGGTCTTTGTCATCCAGTTTCTTTAAGGCCTAGGGTACAAAAGAAATAAAATGGACACAAAAATTGTCCTTTCTGAAAGAGTGATGCTAATCAGTCTTCAATATCTACAAAGACTGAACAGAATTAATTTCCTGTGTGAATGCTCATGAAGACATTCACTGCAGAGTCATGTATGGTACATAAAGTGATTTTATCTGAATATATAAATCTCCCATCTCCACCTGCCATGTACTTGGTGATATGGGCCATCTACCAAATAGACATAAAGTATGGGTGGAAGTAGCAATTAAACTCAAGAGAATGGATTCCACGTCTGTCTGTCTCCTATTCTCTCCACCTTGAAGTAGCTATATTTCAACAGCACAAACCAGTGAGGAGTCTCTTATCCTGTGCTCCTAGGTGGACCAGCTATACATCTGTTATCAGATTAATTACACTGGAGTGCTTCCATTATAGTAAGACAACATTCCCCCCCCCCCCACTGAAGTGGATAAGTGTTTAGTGAATTTATTTTACTTTCTTTTCCAAAGTGTCTCTGTCAGCATTGCTATTTGTGGACTTATGATTTTGCTTTGTTTTGTTTTTTTAACTTCCTCACTTGAAATTGCTTTTGTCAAATCAATGCATTTTTTTATCAAACAGAGGGTAGGTCTACATGTTTAGGCTCACATCTCCTTTAATATCATGCAAGAATCTACTTAAAATTGAGATGTAGTGTGAAGAGGCATCAATTGAATCATGAAAGACTGGTGAGGTATTTCAGCATTTACAGATGCCAGCTACTGAGACCTCATGAACTGAGTTCTAGTCCAAAAACTCACATGGTAAAAAGAGAAACAACCCATGCATGTTGGGCTCTGACTTCCATGTGCCTGCCATAGTGGCATGGAAACACATACAGTCACACTCAGACACAAACACACACACACACACACACACACACACACACACACACACACACTTAAGAAAACCATGTGTTTATTTCCAACAGAAAGTATTATATGTTGAGCCATATAAATATTATTTGTTACCTTTAACTGGAATGTGGCCTACTCTAAATTAAGCAATAGAAATAAGACTTACTGTCATTTTTATTTCCTTGGTATTTTTGAAGAATAATTTCTGTGAAAAAATATTTCTATTATATTGCATTATTTTTCATTCATTTATCTATTTATTCATTTTACATTCCAATGTCAGTCTCCCCTCTTTGAAGTCCTACCTTCACACAGCTCCTATCCCTATTCTTCACTTCTCTACTCCTCTGCCCAGACCCAAAAGGATATGTACGAAATATATTCACTTACAACTGGATATTAGACATGAAATACAGGATAACCATTCCATATAATACTATTGAAGGAGTCAGCAGATATAGAGGATATTCTGTAGAAGAATTTTAATCAAACAACATGGATGCTCCTATAATATCCAAAGCCACCTAAGTCTGTCTGATCTGGTTGTAATGTGAAAACAGTTTTCGTATATATCTTTAGTTCCTCTGGGTGGAATCTTTTTATAATATTTGATAAAGTGATACTGATCTAGGATATACCCAACTCTTAAGAGGAAATCTATTTAAGAGTAGTGCCAGGAGACAGAATTCCTCAGTGATTTGGGAGTCAGTGCAGTGAGCATAGTGCAGTGGAGTTGAGTTCTTTTGTGAGTTCAAGTAGTTCACTGCAGGTCAGCAAAAACAGTTGAAGCCAGAGAATAAGAAGGAGCTAGGAAAACATTCCAGATTTAGTTTGAGGACAAGCAGAACAACTCAGAGAAAAGCTGAGAGAAGCCAGTTTGAGTCAGTCAGTTTGGAAAGAAGTTTCAGCCAGAACATATGAGTTGATCCAGCCAACTAGAGTTCAGAAAACAGAAAGGGTGAGTTTATTTAAGACTCCTAGATGACAATTACATTTGGTGAATACAAGTTACTTTTATAATATGCAGTTATATACATAACAAAAAGAATTTCCGTGGTCGCTAGAACATACATCATATAACAATGATCTGATTCCCATCTTCTCTTGGCCAAGGACAACACTAATTTACTCCTATTAGTATTGTATAATTTGACATTTCTAGAATTTTATATAAATGTAAAAAGAATTTACACTCAATTTTCATTCAATATATTTAAAGTTAAATATTGCTGTACTACCATGTAGCTTTTTCAGTATTTCATTGCTGACTAATGTGTCATATATTATAGATAATAATAATGTATATTTGTTATTTTATTGAGTGTATTTCTTATTGAATACAACTTTTTTGAACATTTGTATAAGAAATATGTATGCATGTTTTTATTTCCTCTGCATGAGCTGAAATAATAGAGGGTGAATATATATGTATTTTTTAAATAGCTGTCAGAAAGCTCATTGTATTGTATGAGAACTATGGTTGTCCACGTTTTTATATTTAGCCACTCAAAGGGATCAATAGAATATCAAATTAGAGTGTCTTCATGAATTAAATGGTGGGCTTTTTTTCACATGTGGCTTTGATAACTAATTTTGAGAGGACTGTGCTAAGTTCTTTTATCATTTTATGTTATTCATTGTCACAGTGTCTTTAGAAATTATTATCAAATATGTTTACTACAAGTATTTTCTTCATTTCTGTTGTAAAAACTACATATTTAATAGTAATAATATTTATGAAACTGTGTGGTGGTGTACACAGTTATCTTTAATTCTAGTACTCAAAAGTGGGAGGCAGAAGCAAATGAATCTCTCTGAATTTCATCCCAGCCTTATCCAAATAGTGAAGTCTAATACAGCCAGACCAAGGTAGTGAGATCCTCTCTAAAAATATATGCTATATAATGGATACTTTTTATTTGCATGTACTCTAAAATTATTATGTTAAATCATTATCTAGTATAGTCTCACATTCTCTAAATTAACAAATTAGGTTCTTATACCTTACTCATTTAACTATGGTTTACACTATGAATTAAAAGCTAAAACTCACTCTACTTCCATGCAAGCATCCAGATCTCCTATTACAGCAGAAATTATTTATTCATTTGAATTTTCCAATTATTTTTCAAAATTTGAATGGAAGAATGTGACTTTATTATTAGGTGATTGTTAATTTGATTTTCTATCTTATTACATTATTTTAATTTATTTGGATCTATATGTGTTATAATTTATTTATACATATCATAATTTATATATATTATTTCAAATATGACTTCTTTCAATTTACTTATGTTTTGCTGATATTTTAAGTAGTGCTTAAAAATAGAATTTGGATTACATTTTGTTTTTTGTATATTTGTTGGTATTTATAACAATATTATCAAACTTTAAAAACCAAATAAACAAAAAACAATTTTTTAGTGTTCTAAAAATATCAAACCTCCTTGAATTTGACTGCTTAATACTGGAATAATTTACTAAATCCTAGGAGATAATTCACTGTTTCTTGCTTCATTCTCTTTCTTTAAGAAAATGTTAATAATTATTATGGAAAATTGGCTTACATAGGTGTGTAGAATAGTCAATCATGTCGAAAATCATATAACAAGCTACAAAAAGGGGAGGCTAATATTATTGGACACAGGATAAAATTGTTCTTCAAAAACATAAAATATTTACTTAGAAAATTCTATATTCTACTTTCAGAACTTATCTATATAGTACATTAGACTCTGTCATACACACACACACACACACACACACACACACACACACACACACACACGCATATACACAAAGGGGGTGGCAGGAATCCCAGAGGGAGAGAGTCTTTTTCTTAAAAAAACAACTGTTCTTATTTCTGACTTTAGTTCACTAAACAATTGCAAACTGATAGCTTTACTGTAACATCCTTAGGAGCTTGATATAAAAATAAGCTACCCCGAGAAATATCTTTTCAGTTATGTGATTACTTTTAATACTCATTTGGTTTTGCTCTGTATGTCTGAGAAAAAGAAATATTATTAGTTACACTTTGCTATTATGGATTATCACAAACTCATTGTTAAAAAAATCATAAAATCAATTTCTTATAGGTGATATGGATGAGATATCCAGTGACAGTTTTACTGCATTCTACACTTTCTTATCTATCAAAGTCCTGGGTCAAAACACCATTACAGGAAGAGGTCTCACCTGAATACTTAGGAGATAAACTTCTCCTGAGTTCACTTTTATTGTTATTATCAAATTCTGATAACTGTTCATGTCTTAGATTAAGGTCATTAGTTTCAAAGCAGAACATGCTTTAAAGTGACACTTCTTGTAATGGGGACTTGCTCATAGGGGAATATTTCATATTAGGCAGTAAAGAGAATGTACACTACTGAGGGAAGGGATACTCTTTGTTGTTGTTGTTGTTTGTTTGTTTTTTGTGGGTTTTTTTTGAGACAGGGTTTCTCTGTATAGCCCAGGCTGTCCTGAACTCACTCTGTAGACCAGGCTGGCCTTGAACTCAGAAATACTCCTACTTCTGCCTCTCAAGTGCTTGGATTAAAGGCGTGCACCACCACTGCCTGGCTTGGGAAGGGATACTCTTACAATGTAACCTATAAATGTTATTTTGCTTAACAGCAAGAGACTCTTGTGATAGAAATATCTGAAAGTGAGAATCATACAAATCTGCTGGTAGCAGGTTGCAGACATCATTCCAGGATTTCAGATTAGGCCTATGATAAATATATTTTTACAAGTTTCTTTTTATGTCTACCTAGTTTTCTTGTCTATTATGTTTTACTGCTTTATATTCATGTACTTGAATAATTATATTCCACTAATATGTCTGTTCCCTGTGTATGTATGTAAAAACAAGTCCCTATTCTTTGTACTCAAAATATATTATCCTTTGAATACTTACATTAATGAAATGATCCACTTAGATAATAGTTCCATAATTAGGTTTTCTGAAAATTATGTTTTCTCTTTTCTTGAAATTCAAAGAAATATTTAGCTAAGATACTGCTTTCAGCACCATTTGCTCAAACATGTGGCATTCATTGTGTTTAATGAAAAAATAACCATTATTAATTTTGCATTATTATGTTTCAATAAAGTATTTGTCTCATTCAAGAATTTTTCATATCTCTGGAAGAAATGGAATATGTATGGATTCATATATGTATAAGCAAATTCTCTTCACAAATACACAGACACCCACAGACACACTGACACACACACACACACACACACACACACACACACACATACACACACACACACACGGATATTCCCAATGTTGTGAGTCACAGCTAAGGTCACTCCCATTGACTCTTAGGCACCTTCCTTATCCCAGGTCTCTGTCACATCCTACATATGTGTTAGTCACCACCCCACCTGAGTCAGTTGCTGACTTGCATTCATTCTTTTGGCCCTCTAGGCATCTCTCCTGTCTCTCTCCTCATCCTGAGCCCCCAATTCCACTCCCCAACCCCTCTCTCATCTAGATCTCTCACTCTCTCTGCCTCTCATTACTATTTTATTTCCCCTTCTGAGTAATATTCAAGGACCCTTGTTTAGGCTTTATTTCTTGTTTGACTTCTTTGGGTATGTGGAGTGTAACATGGGTATCCCGTATTTCATGACTAATACCTTCTTATAAGTGAGTACATACCATGCATGCTATTTTGGGACTGGATTACCTCACTCAGGATGATATGCTCAAATTACATCCATTTGATTGCAGAATTTACAGTGTCTTTGTTTTGAATAGCTGAATAGTATTCCATTGTGTTGATATACCACACTTACCTTATCCAGTCTTCAGTTGGGTCATCTATATTATCTCCAGATTCTGGCTACTATGAATAAAGCTGTTATAAACATATTTGAACATGTGTTTTTGTGGATTGGAGAGAGTGTTTTGGGTAAATACCCCAAGAATAATATAGCTGTGTCTTGAGGTAGAACTATTCCAAGTTTTCTGAGAAACTGTCAAATTGATTTCTAAACTGGTTGTACAAGTTTGCAATTTCTCCACCAATGAAGGAGGGCTGCCCTTGATCCACATCCTTACTAGCATGTCCAGTCAGTTGAGTTTTTTATTTTAGAAATTCTAACCTGTGTAAGATGAAATCTCGGGTGTGTTTGATTTGCATTTCCCTGATTCTAAAATCTTTTGAGCAAGTGCTTTTTGGCCATTTGAAATTCCTCTGTGAAGATTCTTTGTTTAATTCTGCACTTCATTTCGCACCCCATTTTTATTTGGGTTATTTGAGAATTTGGTGTTTAAGTTCTTGAGTTCTTTACAGTTTTGGATATTAGCCCTCTGTCAGATGTTGGGGTGGTAAAGATCCTTTCCCAATCTGTAGGTTGATGTTTGTTCTATTGGCAGTGTCCTTTGCCTTACAGAAGCTTTTCAGCTTCATGAGGTCTCATTCATCAATTGTTGATCTTAGAGTCTGAGTCATTGGTGTTCTGTTCAGGACATTGTCTCCTTTCCAAATGCCTTCACACTTTCTCTTCTATTGTATTTAGTATATTTGGTTTTATGTTGAGGTCCTTGATCCACTTGGAGTTGAGTTTTGTGCAGGGTGATAATTATCAATCTATTTCTATTCGTCTATATGTAGAAATCCAGTTAGACCAGCACAATTTGTTGAAGTTGCATTCTTTTAAATTGTATGGTTTTGGCCTCTTTATGAAAACTCAGTTGTTGGTAGGTATATGGGTATATTTCTGGGTCTTTCTCTGATTTGCTTACATTGACCAATGTGTCTGTTTCTGTACCAATACCATCCGGTATTTATCACTATTAATCTGTAGTGCAGCTTGAGCTCAGGGATAGTGATTTTGTCTAAAGTTCTTTTAGTTTTCAGGATTCTTTTAACTCTGCTGGTCTTTTCATTTTTTTTTTTTTCATATGAAGAGGAGAATTGCTCTTTCCAGGTCTATAAAAGATTGTGTTGGGATTTTGATAGACAATGCAGTGAATCTGTAGTTTTCTTTTGGTAAGATGGCCATATTCACTATGTTTATCTTACAGACCAATGAGCATCATAGTTCTTTCCATCTTCTGATATCTTCTTCAGTTTCTTTCATCAGGGACTTGAAGTTCTTGTCATACAGATTTTTCACTTGCTTAGAGTTATACCAGGACATTTTATATTATTTCTGGCTACTGTGAAGGGTGCTGTTTCCCTAATTCCTTTCTTGGCCCATTTATCGTTTGTATGAAGGAAGGCTGATACATTCTTTCAGTTAATTTTGTATCCAGCATATTTACTGGAGCTGTTTATCACCTGTAGGTGTTCTCTGGTATAAGTTTTGGGGCTCATTTACATATATTATCATATCATCTGCAATGGTGATACTTTGACGTTTTCATTTTCAATTTTTGTCCCCTTGTTCACCTTTAGTTGTCTTATTGCCCTGGCTAGAACTTCAAGATCTATATTGAATATTTACAGAGAGAGTGGACATCCCTTTCTGGTGTCTGATTTTAGTGTAATTGCTTAAGTTTCTCTCCATTTAGTTTGATGTTGGCTATTGGCTTGTAGAATGTTGCTTGATTATTTTTATGAATGTGCCTGAAATTCCTTGTCTCTAATAATTTTAGCATGAAGGAGTGTATTTTCTCAAATGTTTTTCAGTATCTAATGTAAAGGGTCATGTAATTTTTTTCTATCAGTTAGTTTATAATGAGAATTATATTGATGTGATTTTCCTATATGGAACTATCCATGCATGTTGGAGATGAAGCTTATTTTATTGAAATGGCTGGTGTTTTTGATATTTTCTTGGATTCATTTTGTGAGGATTTTTTAGTATTTTTACATAATGTTCATAATAGAAATTGTTCTGAAGTTCTCATTATTTGTTGAGTTTTTAAGTGATTTGGATATTAGAGTGACAGTGGCTTTATGGAATGAGTTTCTATAAAGGTAAGGTTTCTTCTGTTTCTAGTTTGGTTAATAGTTTGAGGAGTATTGGTATTAGCTTTTCTATAAAAGTCTGGTAGAATTCTGCATTACAACAGGCTGGTCCTGGGAGTTAATTAGTTGGGAGATTTTTAATGACTTCTTTTACTTCTTTAAGGGATATATGGCTATTTAGTTTACCTGAGCTAGATTTAACTTGGGTAAGTGGTATCTGTCTAAAAAATCATCCACTTCATTAAGATTTTCCATTTTTATGGAAATATAGCATTTTGAAGTAAGTCCTATGATTCTTTGAATTTCCTCAGTGTGGTTTGTTATGTCTCCTTTTTCATTTCTAATATTGTTTATATGGATACTTTCTCTCTCTCTCTGTTATTTAGTAAGTTTGACTAGGCTTTGTCTATTTAGTTGTTGGTGGTGTTATTTTTTTTAAAGAAGCAGCTATTGATTTCATTGATTTTTTTATTGTTTTATTTGTTTCTAATTGACTAATTTTAGCCTTGACTTTGATTATTTCCTATGTGATTTCTTCTCCTTCTCCTTTTTCTACTCCTTCCTCCTCCATCTGTTCTTCTTCTCCTTCTTCCTTTTGTGCTTTTGGTCATACTTTTAGATTGTTGGTATGAGAACTTTCTAATTTCTTTATGAAGGCCTTTAGTACTATGAAGTTTTGTCTTATCACTGTTTTCATTGTGTCCCATAAATTTGGGTATACCATGTCTTCATTCTCATTTTAATCTAGAAAACCATTAACTTCTTTATTTCTTCCCTGACCCAGAGATTATTGAGTAGAGAGCTGTTCAGTTTCCATGAGTGTGTAAACTTTCTGGTGTTTCTGTTGTTGTTACAGTCCAGCTTTAATACATGGTGGTCTGTTAATATACAAGGCACTTTTTTTTCAATTTTCTTGTATCATTTGAGGCTTGCTTTGTGACAGAATATATGTCCATTTGTGGATATGGATCCAAAGGTGCTGAGAAAAAGGTAAATTTTTTGTGTTTGGCTGAAATAGTCTATAGATGTTAGGTCCATTTGATTCATAATATCTATTAGTTTCATTATTTTTCTGCTTAGTTTTTTGTCTGGATGAGACCTGGAAGTTGGTGAGAGTGGAGTGTTGCTTTTTATTTTTTTATTTTTATTTTTATTTTTATTTTTATTTTTACAAATAGGGGTCCCCTTGTGTTTGAGGCATAGATGTTCTCAATTGAGATATCATCTTGGAAAAGTTTTCCCTTGGTGAGTACGATGAGAATGGTCAGTCCTTCCCAGACTCTTTTGATTGATTTTGGTTAAAATTCTATTTTATTAGACATTGAAATTGGTATTTCAGCTTGCTTCTTGTGATTTGTTTGCTTGGAATTTTTTTCCCCAGCCCTTTACTCTGAGGTAATGTCTATCTTTATTTCTGAAGTGTTTTTTTCTTATAAACAGCACAATGATGGATTCTGTTTTCATATCCATTCTGATAGCCTGTGTCTTTTGATGTTGGTGGTATTGGTATGTTGGTGTGTTGGTGAGTGTATTTGTTATGTGTGTGTATTTGTGTGTGTGTGTGTTTTCATATATGTGTATGTTTCTGTGTGCTTACTTGTTTTTGCTGGTATAGAATTACTTTCTTCCTGTGTTTTCTTAGATGTAATTATCCTCCTTCAGTTAGTGTTTTTCTTCTAGTATATTCTATAGGGCTGGATTTGTGGATAGATATTGTTTAAATTTTGATTTGTCCTCAAATATCTTGTTTTCTCCATCCATGGTGATTCAGAGTTTTGCTTGGTATAGTAGTCTATGTTGTTATTTTCTGTTACTATAGGTTACCTTATGCTATCTTCTATAATTTTTTTGAAAATATTTTCTGGACCTTGGAGCTGGGTTACTTAACCTTCTTCTATTCCTATCAGTCTTAGGTTAGGTATTTTCATGGTATCTCTCATTTTCTGGATGTTTTATGTTGGGAAATTTTTATATGGAACATTCTCTTTGACTGATGTATCAGTTTCTTCTATTGTATCTTCTAAACATGAGATTCTCTCTTCTGTCTCCTGTACTCTGTTGGCAATGCTTGCATCTTTTGTTCATGTTCTTTTTCCTAGGTTTTCCATCACCTTTATTCTGTCATATGGTGTTTTCGTTATTTCTTCTATTTCTATTTTCAGGTCTTAAACAGTTTTATTTATTTTCTTCACTCTTTAATTGTGTTTTCCTGTATTTCTTTAACACATTCATTCATTTCCTCCTTAAAACCCTCTATCATCTTTATAAGATTGGGTCTAAAGTCATTTTCTCATACTTCTGCTGTTTTAGAATCTCCCAAGCTTGCCGCTGTAGTAGGGTAGCTTGCTATGCACTGAAGATGTCATATTGCCCTGTTTTTTGCTGATTTTGTTCTTTTAAGGTTCTTTAGCTATCTGGATGTCTTTGTGCCTGGATGTTCCTGTTATAGTAGCTATTGGCAGGGGTGTTAACTTCAACGGTCCTCATGTGGCAGGCCTCTTATGTATGTATCCTTGGACTATATGGTTCGAAGTCAGTAAGCAAGTATTGTTCAGGATCTGCTGGTCTATATGGTTCAGAGTAAAATGTTCAATGAGTGTAGGTAGAGAGTTGATGGAAGGAAGGAGTATAGGACAGTGGTCTGTTCAGGTAATCTGGGCCCAGTTGAGTATAAGTTTAGAACCTCAGAGCACCAGTGGGTAATCTCTGCCTGCAAGGGACAGAAGGTGTTCGGCCATTACTCCTGGGTCTCTGGGTCCTGTTTCAGTCCCAACCCCTCCCCTCCCCCCCACAGATGCCCCTGCAGGAGATGGGTGCTCTGTCTTGTAGACAATTCTCCAAGCTTCCAGCATTCTAACTGGACCCTACCCCCAGTCATCTGACCACAGCCAGGCATGGCCTGCTCCAAAGACAGATAGTCACACCTCACAATATATAAGGTGAGGTTTGCCCCCTCCCCTCTCTCTTGCCCTCTTCCTCTCCTGTTCTTTGTCCTCTCTTCCCCTCTCTTCTTGTCTCTCTTTCTTCCACTCCTTTCTCTTTCTCCTTCTCTTCTCCTCACCTTCGTCTCCTTTCTTTGTCTCCATATGGTCATGACCGCCCTATTTTCTCTTTCCTATAATAAAATATCTCATAATTATGCATTACCTACTTTTAACTAACATGCAGCCTCAGCAGCATTGAAATCCCGGGCCTATCAAAGGAGGTCTGCCAAGGATATCAGATTGCTCAGGGCATCTTGGGCTGGCCAGATGACTAAGGAAGTCAGAAGGATGGGTGAGGGAAGGAAAATAATTTATATGGATTAGTATCTGAATTTCTGGTGAAGGTGTTTAGAGGAGTGTGGGAGGATAGAGGTCCAGAGGGGAAAGCAGACAGGTCAAGGGGGCTTGGTGTGCTCCTTAACAATCATTGAGCAGGGAAATTAAGTGGGGAAGGGAAGCTTACCTGTAAAATTCAGAATGTCAGGTGTAATGAAGGTGGTGAGGGAAGAAGAAAGAATCCAGATCCAGAGGTGGAAACAGGCTGCATAGGGCAGCCTCAGGGAACTCCTCTGATAATTTCTTATATAAAAATATTTAAATTTATATATTACATATTTGAGAAAACATATGATATTTTAAAATTCTATCCTATTTCCCAGAATACAATGATTTATAGTTCCTTCTGTTGCCATAAAAATAATATTATTTACCTTGTCTTTTTGGGAAAATAAAAGTCCAGTATATATGGTGAAGTAATACTTTCTTTATCCATCTATTTTTCATTAGAACCTAAGTTGATTCCACACAGTTTAGTATAATAGTGTTATGATAAACATGGAAACACAGTTATCTCTGTGACACAATGACTTTAGTTTCTCCTACTATAAATCTTATGTACCTACATATTACTTTTGAGTTTCTTTTAAATTAGGAAATATTTTTTTTTTTATTTTCTAGGAATATTTGAAGCCTACTTCTGCAACAGATTTTGTTCCTCTAATTATGTTGTATATTTTTAAGGGGGGGGTGGGCTGTTTTTCAATTTTTTAATAGATATTTTTCTTTATTACATTTCAACTTTTATCCCCTTTCCTCATTTCCCCTATGAAATTCTCCCATTCCATCCCCTCTCCCTCTGCTCACTAACCTACCCACTCTTGCTTGCCTGTCCTGATATTCCCCTGAACTGGGGCATTGAACCTTCACAAGGCCAAAGGCCTCTCCTCTTATTGATGTCCCACCAGGCCATCCTCTACTACATATGTAATTGAAGCCTTGAGTCCCTCTTTGTGTACTCTTTGGTTGGTGGTTTAGTCCCTGAGAGCTCTGTGGCACCAGTTGGTTCATATAGAAAGCATTACTTTTGAATAAAGCAATATTTTCTATAGATTTTTAAATTATCCATGGTTTATAAAACCACTTTAATCAGTACTTTTCATATATTAAATTACTCTACACTTTAAATTTTTTCTCAACATAGTTATTTTCTATAATTCCTGTTATTGCTATACTGTTTCTCTGAGATATAGTTTTGACATTTTTCTTCTTTTCCTTAATCAAAGGTTCTCAGGCCTGCTTCTCAGCTGTTATCCTGTAGCTCCTTTACAGGTTTCCTAATAAGATTTCAAATTACTTGAATCCCATGTTTTATTGGTTCACAAACTTTTTCATTGAATATCCTTGAGCCAGTTCAACAGAATGATTCAGGAACTTGGCCCACTGAATTTTGGAACACCTGAAGTATCACTTCTCCATCCATTCTCAGTTCTGATTGAGATTGTTTATACTTTCCAGGCTCCTATTGCCTTTTATTCTTTTTAAACTTTATAAGTGAGTTTTAAAAGTTATCTGTTGTTTATGATAGGTAAGTTATACTGAATATTAATTCATGTATTAGATTTAGCCTTTTCAGTGAGTTCTTTTTTTAATTTAGAGACTCTTCAATGTTTTTAATATCATTATCTTCCCTCTTATAAATACATTTAATACTTTCCCATTTAAAATATTCATACCATTTATTTTTTCTTTCACATTTCATTGTGTCATTGCTTACCTTTTGAAATACATATTTTAAGGATTCAATCATTGTATCATGCTTTGCCACCTAAAACATTATATTTGATTATGCAGGAGGATTAGAAGTCTTAACAAGAGGAATGATATGATAGAATGCGTAGTATGGTTTTCATTTGTTTGTTCATTGTTGTTTTTGAAAATACCAATAGAACACTAATTTTACAGGGAAAAAATATGTTATTCTTTTCATGTTCTAGAAGTTGAATATTGAATTGAGAATAATGCCATGGTATCCTATTATGCCAAAATTAAGAATAAGAGCGAGGAATCATATCCCCAGTTGAAAGCCAGAGAGAGGCTATTGTCCTGGGAGATTTTTGGCTTTCCTGTGCCTTATTATCATGACACTCTTCTCCAACAGTATGGGACAAGACACTTCAATCTTGTTAAGTCTTTATGAATGATTCACCAAAGTCAAACATTTTGTAACTAATTTTTTAAGGATAAGCTGTCATTGTGTCTTCCTTTTCTAATTTTCCCACCATTTCTTTAGTTAGTCACATATCTCATGGTCCTACAATGGACTTGCTTTTACATTTGGTTCAAGACTATACAAATAGCATGTTATTTATTTGCCAGTTTTCTATTGCCATGTAACAAATAAAATTAAGATTTTTAAAACTATATAGGTTTATCTCATAACTGCTCCTATGAGTCATATATTTGGGAGAAGCTGAGAATTTTAAGTCTCATGAAATTGTAATCACAGTCTGCTGGATATTTGCAGAAACTCCAAATTAGGAGGATTTCCAAATACTCATTTGTAGCTGTTGGGAAAATTAGTTTCTCAATAGATCTGATCTATAAACCACATTTGTCTTCCAAATGGTCTACCATATACTCCATTAAAACTCTTATACATGAGGTATAACATGATGGCTTAAATGATAAAAGACCCAGGAAGGAGAGCCCAAGTTGAAGAAGTACATTTTCCTTTTCTTTTCTTCTTATTCTTGTTGCTTAATTCATAAGGCACTTTTGTATTTTACCTCATCTTTGTTATCAAAACAAAGTGATGCAGACTATGACATTCATAGTGAGTAAAAATTTACTCAAAATTCTGTTTAAGGGCAGCTACCACCTGGCAAGTGCTTTCCTACACCATATAATCTAACAGGGTGCAAAAGAGTGTGTGAAAAACAGAAAGAATCCAAACATACTTTTGTGCTGCACATATTCATAAAACACTAGCATCAACCCATTCGTGTTATTACTCTTATAGTTTCAATTAGGTATTATTATATTTGAATGTAGAGAGATCAAGAGCTTTCTTTTTTTGAACTCTGATTCAATGAGGAACGGAAGTAAGAAGATGAAGTGATCTTTGAGGTCAATCTTGAGATCTTAAGGGATGCTTTCTGAATTGAAGCAATTTGTACTCCTTCAGACTTCTTCACCAGATGAGATTTCTAGTTAAAAAGGTAATTCCATCAAAGGTGATGTCTGATACCTCTCTTTCATTTGTCACAGAAATTTGTGACACGACTAATTACTACTTTTCTCCTCTAAAAGAATATGTAGTAACTTCTAGCACTGAGTTCAGATGGGTCAAAGATTCTAGATGAATATCAGCTTTCATAGTTAGGTTTCTTTTTTCAAACTGCCTCCCCAACCATAAACTCCCACTTTCATCCCTAATTAATCCTTCTTATTCAATTATTTCTCTATCCCATTTAATGTATTACATTTTATGTAAACTCCAATGAAAATTCTTCTCCACAGCCCCTTTACAATTTTCTATCCTCTAAGCATTTTCCTAATAAAACATACATATCTAAAGAGTACAAGCCAAAATGAAAGAAACATGTAACATTTTGTCTGTTTTGGTCTGGTTTACTTCATTTAGGATGATTGTTTTTGCTTCTACCCCTTTTCCTGTGCATTTCACAATTGTATGTTTTAAGACAACTAAAAGACATTCAATGTGCAAATGTACCACATTTCCATTAACAAGTCACCAGTTGATGGACATTTAGGGTGTTTTTAATTTATGACTATTACCAATAGAGCTGCAACAGCATGGATGAGCATAAACAAATATCTCTAGAATAGAATTTAAAGTACTTTGGGGATGTTCCAAAGAATGGTATATCTTAATAATGTATTGGGTATATCTGTACGTTTCTGAGGAATCTCTTCAAATCAAACTCTCATTTTTATTGTGACTGTATCCATTTGTACTCCTGCCAGCAATGAGTAAGTATCTCTCATTTCTCACAACAACCTCAGAAGTTTTCTTTCTAATTTTAGCCACCTCTGACTATAGTGACATGAAATCTCAAAAGAATATTGATTTACCTTAATTTAAGGATCACTGTATAAGAAGGAGCAGAAAATTTAGAAGATCTAGAGGAGATTGTATATTCTACTAATGTTAAAAGCTACACCAATAAAATCTCACCAAAATGATCATCTCAAGAAAAAGAATAACAGTAAACTACTTGGTTATCCAATGTCAAATAGTCAACCCTGAAAGCATGCATTCAATCAACATTATACAGATTGAGCAGGCTCTATTTTTGCTTTTAGAAGTACATACATACCATGTGTACTCTTTGGTTGGTGGTTTAGTCCCTGGGAGCTCTGACGGTACTAGTTAGTTCATAATGTTTTTGTCCTTAGGGGCTGCAAACCCTTCAGCTCCTTGTGTCCTTTCTTTAACTCCTTCATTGGGAACTCTGTACTCAGTTCAATGGATGGCTGTATAGCCTCTACTTCTGTATTAGTTGGGTACTGTCAGAGCCTCTCAGGAGACAGCTATATCAGGATGGCTTGTCCTTCCTTTAGTCTCTGCTCCATAGTTAGTTTATGCAACTCCTTCCATGGGTATTATCTTCCTCCTACGTATGGTGGGACTAATTGCTCCAGCAGCATATGTATAGTAGAGGATGGCCAAGTCAGTGAGCAATGAGAGGAGATGCCCTGTAAAGGTTCTATGCCCCAGTGTAGGGGAATGCCAGGGCCAGTAAGCAGGAGAGGGTGGAGTGGTGAGCAGGGAGGAGGGGGGAGGGTACAGGAGTTTGTTCTTATTGTTGTTTTTTGTTTTTCTTATTATTTTTTTTGGAGGGGTGTTTTTGGAAGGGAAACTAGGAAAGAAGATATTGTATGAAATGTAAATAAAAACTATCTAATAAAAATGTAATAAAAATAAACTTAAAAATAAACTTAAAAATAAACTTAAACTTAAAAAAGAAGTACATATGCATAAATGTCTGCAGTAAAAATCAATGAAAATAGAGACCACTAATTGTCAAGAGTAAGGAAAGGTAGGTGGAAGGTTTGAGAGGAGGAAGGAGGTAAAAATAATATGATAATATTTATCAAAGAATAAAATGAATATATTTTATACTAACCAATCAAAACTATTCCATTCCATTTCTTCCAATTTTATGTATAAATTTTATTTTTAGTCCCAAGAATATATAGTGATATTAGTAACTTTAATACGAGTTTTGCATGAAGTCCTTGAGTATTTTGCACAGGATATACTTCTTCTGATTATATCAACCCCTACTCCCTCCCCCAGTGTGTTCCCATCCCTGACCCTCATAAATATTTTCCCTTTTACTTTTTAAACAGTAAGCCATTGAGTTCAATTTGTATTTGTCTTATATCTATGCTTGAGGCAGGTCAGCCATTGGATCATGTAGGACCTAAGAGAAACTACATCTTTAATGAAAACTAACTATCCAACCTATAGCAAGAACCAATTTTTAATTACTTCTCAATTAAAGGTATGTCTTATAATCCCCTCTCCCATTCATGATGTAACATGGATCAGCATGGCCTTATGCTTGTCTTGTGCAGTCCAAATCTGGATATGGTGCTACCATATCCAAAAGACACTATTTTACTTAAGTGCTCCTAGATGTTGAATTCTTAGAATTTCTTTGTAGCCTCTTCATTTATTCAGAATAAGCTTTTGGTATAAAACTAATTTTAATAAGAAATTGTTTGAGAATCAGTTGAGTACATATTTAAGAATAATTCTAAATAAGTACAAGGGATATATTCAAGTACTCAATTATAAAAACAATTGAACTATGAATATGTAAATGCAAGTGTTAATAGTTATTGGACTACTTTCTAAATACTTAGAAATATCAAGATAGAGGTATATTGTAAAATATTGGTTCATTTACATATCATAACATAGCAGTAGTAATGTCCTATTAAAAGAAAGAGTTTCTCTTGTCTAGAGAATGAAATCTCTAGCCTGAGTTCCTGATATTCCAGTTTGGATGGTCAATCACCTGCCCAACAGACCACCACTTAGGAAAGAAGAAACACCCTACACACACAGGCTTGTCCATCAGCTATGCTAAAGGAATTTTAACTAACTTTCTGAGGTTTATCTCTTATAAATGATGGCCAACACCTAATCTCTCTACCTCTCTGACTACTCTGTGATTGTCTGTCATCATATGGGTTGAGCTAATCCATGCTGGGTTAGCTCAAATGTTAAGACTTCCCTTCCCTTTCTTTCCAGTGTACCTTCCTCTGACCAGCTACTGAAATTGTTTTCATTTGAAATTACTCCATTCTTAAATTATTTCCTTAATGAGACAAAAGGCCACAATGATAGGTGACATCTATCATTTTGGTATCAATTACTTTTTAATCTGTATAAGCATGGTTGTGTATTCATCCAAGATTAAAGCATTTCTGGGTCATGTTTTGTTACTGCCACATCTGAAAAGTGACAATGAAAGTGATAGACATACTAATATAAGTGCACTTGAGTTAATATCCTGATTCAGTAGAAATGACTGACAAACTTCTGAATTAAGCCCTGGAAGGTGCCCATCCTGTAGATCGAGTTGTGGTCTGCGCTAGCCTTGTCTGAGTGACTGATACTTCATGACAGATACCATCAGAGCCTTTTCCCTGTCATTGCTACACCACTCCCAGCTCCTGTTTCTTTCTTTTTTTCCAGTCCTCTTAAACTTTCACTTCTGATATGTCATTCAAACAAAATTCACTAGTTAAAAACATGTTTTTTTTCTAACTATCTTGTAAACTAAAATAGGAGAGTGTATTGCTCAATTAGAAATAAAATGTCATTTCCAGGTAACGTGTAAACATATTCTTTAGTTAATACATAAAGTACTATCTTATAGAATTTGATGGATTCATTGGATTTTTAAAAATAAATTTGCAAATAATCTATTTACTCAGTGATTTCTAATATAATTGAAAAATAAGTACACAGAATGTTCACTTTTACAACTTCTTGAACAAAGTATGAACAAATCAATTAAAATGCATCAATTATATATCAGAACATAAAAGCAGGGATCTTTCTATCTATTCTGGGTTATTTAGTGACATCCTTAAACTTTAATACTTCCCTCTTACAAAAAGTAAATCTTAAGGTAAAATAATATGAGAAACAGCTCTACAGTTCTTCTTTCTAAAACATAAATCTAATAATTGCCAAACACACTTTTCTTTCTAAATGAATGCTTGTTTTTATTGCTTAAAATCTGCAAAGACTGATTTACTATTTACATTTCAGAAATATTTTTGTAATAAAAATCTTTTTATTACAAATACTTTTAAATACCTTTATTTTAAATACTTTTAAAGGATTGTACTTATGGCCCTATGTTTTAGGGTAAACATCATTCAGTCCATCTAACATATACGTTTCATCATGTTCTTTGATGAAATTCAGACAAGAGCAAGTCAAATATTTATTAAAATACACTATATTACATTATATGAGACACTTTTAATATCATAGGTGTTAATGTTTCAAATGGAAATGTTTTTAAGTATAATGTAGTCATGAAGTCAACATGTTGATAAGTTGATGTGATTACATAAGATACAAGGGAATGTTTCTTCAAGATAACAATCTTTTTGCATAAGACTTTAATATATCACAAAGCTCCCATTTCTCCAAAGCGTAGGAAAAAATAGAATTTCATTATTCTTATGCACCCTACATGTTTTATTTTCATATTTAAGATCTTGTAAGTATATAAATGAACTACTCAATTAATACAAATTTTTACTTTAATAAAATGAGTATTTTAAATGAAAAACTATTCTTATTAAGATACTAATTTTTGAATTATTTATAGTAATAAATATGTGATTAAGAATAAGTGCATATAATGAAGTAAACCTTGATTTTTAGCGCTGATGCTTTATGATTATGATAGGGAGTAGCTATAGGAAACTATAAAGATTAATTACATCTATATTTGAAGTGTGACCTAAGAGGGTGAAAAGGAATTCACAAGAAGACAATGGTTAAGTTTTGAAAAGAAAAAAATCTACAAAGAGCAAAATCAAAGAGCCACATGTTATCTGAGTTGGATGCACCTTTTAATCTAACACAGTGTTGCTCACCTAGGTGCCTGAATGACAATGTGGAGGAACATTAATTCTTACTATTTTCTCAGTTTCATTCCACAAGTAGTAAATCAAATTCTGTCATTCATTCCAGTCTTTTTCTTTGTGCTATTGCTTATTGAGGCCAACCATATCCAATTAGGTTGTAAATCAAAATTGTCTCAATTCCATAAAAGATGGTGAAGGAATCAAGTGTTAAGTACAAATCAAAGTAGTAATTCCCATTATATGTGTGGAAGCTGTGATGATAAATAACTACATATCCAGTAACACTCTTCCTGCTGTGCTCCCTCATTGAGCATGTGGCTGCTTCTGAAGAGAATGATTCATAACCAGCAGGCGCTGTAAAGAGCATACATATTTTAGTACTGTCCTTTCTTTTGTAAGATATGGCAGCTACATAACAATATTTGTAATTCTTTTAGACTTACCTGTTTGTCAAGATGTAAAAACATGTTTTTTTCTGTTTTCAACACATTGCATATGCGTGTCCTTATCCATTAACTGTGTCTGGCTCCTGAAGTCCTCCATGAAGCCATTTGATCATTGGAATCTTTTCTTCTGAGAATGTGAGTTTTAATAGTGCAGGCAATAAAGCAAGAGTGATTTTACTCAATAGACAAATACAGACAATGTTCCTTTATGCTAGAAATCTCTTTGACACTATATTTAAGTTTTCAGCTTAATCTTCTCTTTTAAGTAGGAGATTACTCTGGCTGTTGTTAACAGAGGAAATAGTAGTAAACACATGTAGTTCCTCAGTAGGAAAAGCAGATAGACTTTTCGCATGCCATTAACAAAAGGGAAAGGTAATCAGCAATCCTTTGGCATGTATTCCTTAGGTATTCCACATGGGGTAATTTTCCACTCCGAGAGAGAAACTGTCTATTTCAACCTCGGCCAAACTTTTCTTAAATTATGCAATTTCTTTCCATCAACTCTCTATTCACAAGAAGAAAATTCTTATTTAGATACATGTTCAATAAATTGTCTCAGCACTCTCCAGAAGGCTCCACGGCTCTATTGTAAATTACTCTTAGGATGATTCCTATCCCTTTATTTTCACAAGTGCTATCTATAATTTAAGGCCCTAAAAAGACAATACTTTATTTCAGGCCTTTGGTAATTAATATTTGAATATGTTTTAGGATTTATATAAACATTTAAGTAAACTTTGGACAAAAATATAATTTCAGGACCTTAGAGGGTCAAATAATGAATACACTTGGGCCACATTTAAATTTTTTATGAACGAACATTTGTAGAACGATGTTATTGTAGACTCCACGAGAAAATATCAGAAGAATTGGAGATATCCTATTGCGTTTACAGATAATATCATCTCTCAGCTATAGAGAACCCACGTTCATGTTATTGGGAACCACCTCATTTTCTGAGGCCAGCAAATAAAATCATCACAGAAGCTTCCCTTCCCACTAGAATGTTATGACTTCTCTTTTCTCGTCTTGTTACTCTTGATGTATTCATTTACTTTCTTTGATTACTCCAGATATATACTCATTTTTATTTCTCTCATGTATTATAAACCCAGATCTATTCCCTGGCTTTACAGTAACCAGTTCTTGCCCAAGGATTTGGAACAATGCTGCGAAGTAGCTAGAATCAATCCTGGTACGAATCCTCCTTGTATTGGTGAATTTGAACCCATAGGGTTTTAATGTATTTTCTTTTGCAATGAATGTTCTATGAAATATATAATTTTGCCAATAAAACTATGCATACACACACGCACACACACACATACACACACACATACAAACATATTGAAAAATGCTAGTACTATTATCTAGTTGTGCCTATGTTGTTTTCATCCTTTAAATCACTGAAATAGTGAAGACAACATACTATTAATGCTTTTACACATTTATAGGAACATTCTCCATGTTTTGAAACATCTCTTTCTTCAACACCATGTTCAATATCCTTACAGTTGTCTGAAAATGTATACTCTGACAATATCCTGTATTATGATAATATAATGATATGATATTATCATATATATTACTATATATATATATATATATATATATATATATATATATATATACACATATATATGATGGCATTATATATATGATAGTACCAAACCTAGAATTTTTTTATTTTGTTCTATTTTATGAATGTTAGACTCTCAAACACATGCCTTACTTGTCATTTATGTGATACTTGAAGTATCTATTAATAACTATTTCCTATAAAATTTCCCAGAGTTGTAGTATAAGTACTTGTACTTCATAAAATTCCTTATACTCTATTACATAAATAAGAATTTAGTTTTTCTTAGAGCTACAATAGCACTCTGTCATTGAGATATGCTGGTGCAATAGCAACAAAATTATTAAAGGGATTACCAACCATTATTTGCTTAGCTTTAAGGACTACTTCATGAGATAGACCACACACCTGAAACTGTTAATGGGGCTACGATGCAAAAACAAAATAGATCATGTATTTAGGGGAAACCTATTTATAGTATTCAGCTAAATAAACACAATAAAGTGACTCTTAATGGCACATTTTTGTACTCATAGTTCATGGTATTATTGCTGAACTCTCAACTAAAGAAGATATTTCTAACATTAAATGGTAATTAACAAAATATTCACACTGTAAAATGTGCAGAGCATAGGAAACTCTGGACATTCAATTATAACTGGCATGTTCATAATATACTCATTTTTTTCATAGTTCAGGGATATATGCAATACAGAAAGCCGAAATACAAGCGTCAAGGGTAGTAGATGACTCTGAGGAATCTGTTTTCTAGACCTATTAGAGCTATTTTATATAAACTTATCAAGACTGTGACAGTAAAATAGGACCAACAAACTTTCAAGCCAGGTGTAATCCCTGAACAGAGAAGTGGGAGTGGACAAAATCCCTGAACAAGAAACTCTGTGAAGTGGATAGCTCCTACTGGAAAAGGGAAAATCAGTTTTCTTCATCTCAAAAACACACCCAGTCACACCCCAAAACAGGATGTCTTCTCAGGAGTAGCTGACCAATGTAAAACAGACTACCCGTATTTTGTTGTCTTCATTTTATTTGTAAGTGTGTGTGGGGGTGGGTGGGGAGGGGGGTGAGTGTGTGTTTTATTTTTTGCTCTTCCTGATAGAGAGGTAAATATATATGATAGTACTTAGGGAGAGAAGATAAAGAATATGGTCAAACTATATTGTATGGAAATTTAGGATATAAACCTAGATAGATAAATTAATAATAAATAAACAAAAATTCTTATGTAAAAACATAAAACAAAAAATTCTTTTCTTCTCAGAATAGAAAAGAAAAGATAAGAATAAAGCCGAAAACTTTTTTTTTTAGTATAGAATAGAGTTTATTAAGGTCTTGGGAAGGGGGTTAAGAGGGTATTAGAGGCAGAGAAAGGCAAAGAGACAGTAGAGTAGAGGACAGTAGGCAAAGAGAGAGTAGAGAAGTTGAGGAGTCGAGGAGTAGAGGCCAGTCATCAGCAAGTGGAGAGGATGGAAGAGAACGGGGAGGGAGGAGGAAAGGGAAAAGCAAGAGCAAGAGAAAGCAAGAGCAACCCCAAAAGCTTAACAATGCAATGGAAAGCTGTGGAGTAGAAACCTAAAGCTATATCATGATTTAAATTAAAAAATCTGAGGTTGAAAATTATTGATATAAAATGACAGTTTTAATTAAACCTGAATATCTCATGAAAATAATAAAGTTCTATTAAGATAATTTTCTGTTTTGGGTAACAACGAAAGCATCACATATTTTTTTCAGTTCATTCAGATTAATAATCATCATATTTTAAACATTCTTCATATTTTAATGAAAAATAACAGTGCTGGATCCCTGTAAATGCATTCATAATTTATGCCATTCCTCACCCATGTCTGTATGATGTAAAATCATGACTACAAAACTAATTGATTTGCCAATTAATGAATATTTATTTTATGTGAAAATAGTATTGATAAGGCCATTCAAAGCTTGGATACAAATTTTTCTATAGTTTGAGGAAATATTTATGAATATTAATGCATGTATACCTAAACTTGGAAAATATCCATTGTCTTATTAACATATTTAGATACATTTCTCTCTCCAGAATAATTATATATTTTTATTTTTACTATATGATATATTTTGGTTGTATTTATTTATTTATTTATTTATATATTCCAATTGCCATCCCCTCCCAGTTCCCTTTCACATGTTTATCTCCCCATTCCCTTCTTCCCCAAGGTTATCTGTCCACATTGGCATATCAAGACTCTAGAGCACTAGGTGCATGCTCTCTCATTGAGGCCAGCCAAGGGAGCAGCTAGGGGAACATAATCCAGAGACAGGAAACAGCATTAGGGATAGACCCCTGCTCCAGCTGTTGAGGGATCCACATGAAGACATAGCTGCACATATTTGCTGTAATAGATTTGCAGTAGGCTTTGTTCTAGTTCGCATATGCTCTTTGGTTGGTAGTTCGATTTTTGAGAGCCCCTAAGGGTCCAGGTTAGTTGAACACTGGAATTCCTGTGGAGTTCCTGTCCTCTTGACAACACTTAGTTCTTCTGCTAACTCTTCCATAAGATTCCTGAGCTCCATTCAAAGTTTGGCTGTGGGTCTCTGCATCTATGTGAGTCAGGTTCAAGGTGGAGTCTCTCAGAGGACAGTCATGATAGGCTCCTGTCTGCAAGCATAACAGATTTTCAATAATAGTGTCAGGGAGAGACTCTCAGGACTCAAATTGAGGAACTTTAGATAAAATGCCCTACAGTGGGGAAAGAGAACTTGTAGAGTCCACCTCTAGCAGAAAGACAAAGCATCACAAGGAGGGATAAGGCTGGCATCCCACAGTCAAAAACTCTGACCCAGAATTGTTCCTGTCTGAAAGAACTGCAGGGACAAAAGTGGAGAAGAGCTTAATCAAAAAGAGGTCCAGTGACCGGCCCAACTTGGGATCTATCTCAAGGGAAGTCTCCAAGGTCTGACAGTATTACTGATGCTACAGTATGGTTACAAATAGAGGCCTATCATGACTGCCTTCTGAAAGGTCCAACAAGCAGCTGAAAGAGTCAGAAGCAGATATTTACACTCAACCAATGGACAGAAGCTGCTGACCCCTATAGTTCAATTAGGGGAAAGATGGAAGAGGCTGAGGAGGGTGACCTTGTAGGAGGACCAGCAGTTTCACCTAACATGGGCCCCAAGATCTCTCACACACTGAGCCAGCAACTAGGCTGTATACACCAGCTGATATGAGGCCCCCAACACATATACAGCAGAGGACTGCTGGTTCTGGACTCAGTCAGAAAGGATATACCTAACTCTCAAGAGAGTTGAGGCCCCAGGGAGTTGGGAAGTGTGATGTTGTTGGGGTTGGGAATGGGCACATTCTCTTGGAGATGTCGGGGAGGGAGGAAGAGGTATAATATGTGGAACAGTTAGAGGGTAGACCTGGAGGGGATAAAGTCTGAACTGTAAAAAAGATAAAAAAAAAAAGTGTCGGGGACTGGTGCTTGCCCATGGGATGGTTCTCAAGTTGTGCCAGCTGTTCTACATTTGAGGGACATCTAGGTTGTTTCCAGTTTCTATCTATTATGAAAAAAGCTACTATGAACATATTGAGCAAATGTCACTGTGGTATAGTAGGGCGTCTTTTGGGTATACACCAAGGAGGCATAGCTGGGTCTTGAGGTAGAACCTTTCTCAGAATTTTGAAAAACAATGAAATTGATTTCCAAAGTGGTTGTACAAGTTGGCAGTCCTTCCCCAGTGGAGGAGTTTTTCTCTTTGTTCCACATTTTTGTCAGCTTGTGCTATCACTTGAATTCCTAATTAGCCATTCTGACTGTGGAAAATTGAATCTCAGGGTTGTTTTGATTTGTATTTCCTTGATGACTAAGGACAATGGACATTTCATTAAGTGATTCTCTGCTATTTGAGATTCTTCTGCTAGAATTTTGTTTATCTCTGTACCCCAGTTTTAAATTTGGTTATTTGAATTGTTGGTGTCTAACTTCTTGAGATCTTTGTATTGAGATCTTTATAGTAGAGCTTGTGGTCAGTTTTGTTGTTCAGAATTGTTTTAGCTATCCTTGATTTTTTTATCACATGAAGTTGAGAATTGCTCTTTCAAGGTATATAAAGAATTATGTTGTAATTTTGATGGAACTTGCATTGAATCTGTAGATTGTTTTGGTAAGATGACAATTTCACTATGTTAATTCTACTGATCCATGAGAATGGAAGATC